>JAPSGF010000061.1:335540-420379 GCA_035772895.1 Perdix hodgsoniae | reverse complement strand
AAAAAAAAAAAAAACAACCCACCACAAAAAACACATCACAGAACAGGCTCTGCAATGGGAGAACTTGAGAAACCATTATCAGGGAAGAAGACTGCTATCTTTTCCATCCTCCACAGAGAACACAAAAGCAAAGTACACCACAGAGTTGTATTGGAAAATATTGTCATCTGTTACAGATTCTAATTTCAGTAACTCTTATCGCTATTGCATCAGTTGACTAACAAAGTAATAAAATGCAATAGCAAACAACAAGAAGTCAGTGCATTTTTCCGAGCCAACACTGCAAAGCCGCACTCAAGTGTGCAACCAGTACCTGGGATACCTGCAGAATCCACATTAATTCTGGAATTTCCAAGACAGGAAATACCCAATTTAGTAATCTTGATTTTGATTTTTTTTCTTCTTTTTTTTTCTTTTAATAAGTACTTAGTTACATTATGCAATGCCTAAATTCTGCTCAGTATTACTCAAAGTGCTAGATGGATATTTTCTTTTCTTGACAAAGCCACAGACTGTATGGCAATGGGCAGAGGCACTAACAACACCAGCAAGACAGTTGGGAACTTGTGATAGCACCACACCTACCTCGCCTGCAGAATGGGCACAGGTCCCCTGGTCTCATCCTGGCAGTCTGCTCACAGGTGTGCCCACACACCAAGTGCCCAACAGCATTTTACTCTAACTTCGTACAACCCTGCTCACCTGAGCCATTCTCACTTGAGCCATCTTTTCTTGTCAAGCCATATTCTGTGCTTGTGCTCTCACCATCCCCTCCCAGGCAGGGTCCTCAGACCCTAATAAAGGATGAAAACAGCAGTGTTGTAAGTTCCATCCAGTGATATTAGCATAGGTGATGCAAACCTTGGTGAGACACAACTGTCCTGGACAACATATCCCACCCACTATTGTTAAGATAGATAAATACAGAAATTTAATTATGCATTAGTAAAAGTTGTATGTTACTATGAGAAGGGATATATGAAATTCAATACAGGGAGACAAGCAAATTTACAAGCAATCTGTTTCTTCTGGCAAAAATCACCGGTTGAACAAATCATCTGTCATGAGGGCATAAATTCTAAGTTCTCCCAAAATAATCTTCTTCAAAGGTTTTAGAAAGCCTTAACAGAATATAGATCTTCTTCAATATTTACTGATGCCCACTTGATAACAGTTTTTCAGGCTCCATACAAGAAAAAACAAACCACAGAACTATCACTGTGAGAATTCACTTAAACCTAATTTCTTTTTCCAATTTTTCCAATAACAATTATTCTAGAAATAGAATGAAAAGTGAACACTCTTGCATATTAAGCAATCGAAGAGACAGAAACATACAATTTACCTTTGACAACTGAGTTTTATTTACATAGTTCATTTATTTTAGACTGGTAAGGACAGGCTAGAAATATCCCTTACTTTAGTTCTCATCCTTTCCTCAAGCACATTTTTAAACTGTGTAACATCATTTCTACACTCTTTTCTTTTTTTCTTTATTATACAATATCTATAAACACACTTTTTGCTGAGGTGACTTAAAATTTCAAACAACCCAGAGTCCCTTTATGAGTAATATAAATGTAGAGAAGCTGAATTATTTACTTTTCAATTCTACTTTTAAAAATACCTTACAGATACTAGGTTCTAACACTTAAGATAAAGTTTTTTAAGATAATTTGAAGCAGTCTTTACCTGCACCACAAAGCTTGTTGGAAGATACATGCTAGTGCTAAAAGAGAAAAAAAAAATCCAAGGAAATTGAAATTCCGTTTTATACCCTGACTAAAATGTTTGGAGTTTCTGAAAGCTTAGTCACAGGGCTACAGTCCTCCTGGGATTTGTAGTGGGACAACTCCCATGACTAAAGTGATCCCAATGAAGGGATAAAGGCTTTCTAGGAAGGATGGGTAGGTAAAGAAAGGTTCTTTTTATGTGACAGCAGAGCTGGAGGGCATGAAGCTCTGCCTGTGGATGAATGAGGAACTGATAGTGAGCTTACAGGTGAGGACAGGTAAAGGTCACACAGTGTCTGACCAGAAAGAACAAGTGGATGAGGCCTTCTACAGACAGATGGGAACAACCTCACTACTGGAGGCACTGGTCCTCAAGAAGGACTTCAACCACCTAGTATTTACTGAATGGACAACACAGCAAGATACAAGCAATTCAAGAAGTTCACCACTAATAAGAGGCTTGTTGGGGATGTCAGGATCAAAGGCAGCTTTGGCTGCAATGACTCTTAACATAGTGGAGTTCAGGATCCTGAGAGCAGGGAGGAAACAAGTTGTTGATGTATAGGCTGGATGGGCAGACTGTAAGGTTGATCAAAAAGTGTTAAAATGGCTGAGTCCACAGTGGTGATCAATGGTTCAGGGATCAGTGCCAGATTCAGCCCTGTTTAACATCCTCATTCATGATCTACGTAGTGGAACAGAGTGTACCATCAGCAAGCCTCCACATAACCCAACTAGGAGGAGTGGCTGACATGCCAGTGGGGCCTAGACAGGCTAGAGACACTGGCTGTCAGGAAGCTCAGGTAGTTCAACAAGGAAAAGTGCAGCGTTATGCACATGTGGAAGAACAGCCCGAAGCACCATGATATGCTAGCCACCCATAAAGCAGGCAGACACCTATAAAGCTACAGAAGTGAATTTGGGAGTCTTGATGGGCATCAATCTGAACATGAGTCAGCAACGAGCTTTTGTTGCTAGGTAGGCCAATGATATCCTGGACTGCATTAGGCAAAGTATTGCCAGTAAGCCATAGACTCACAGAATCCTTAGAGTTGGAAGAGACCTCTGAAGGCCATCTTGTCCAACTCACCTACAATGAACAGGGACTTCCATACAGCCACATCAGACAGCTTCACCTTGAAAGTCTCCAGGGATGGGGAATCAACCACATATCAACGGGTTTGTTCCATGTTGTTTCAGATTTGTTCCAGTGCTTCACCACTCTCACTGTAGAAGATTTTTTCCTCATACCTAACCCTAATCTATCACCACTGACTTGCTAGAGTCTGTCCCCTTCTTTTCTGTAGCTCCCTGTTAGATACTGAGAGGCCGCTATCAGGTCACCTTGGAACCTCCAGGCTGTACAGCTCCAGCCCTCTCAGCCTGCCGTCATAGGAGATCCACATCCAATGTGGACCATTTTTGTGGCCCTTCTCTAGTTGTACTCCAGCAGGTCTGCGTCTCTTCTGTACTGAGGACTCCACAGTACACCATGTGAAGCCTCACCAGTGTGCAGCAGAGGGGCAGGGATCACCTTCCTTGACCTGCTGGCCATAATTCTTCTGATGCAGTCCGTGATACAGTGGGCTTTCTTGAGAAGGATGTGGGGGGGGAAGGGGGAAATGACCTCCTGGACTATCCTTTTCTGGTTGAAAGCCTTTCTGGGCCTTGGCTTTTTTGACCCCACTCCTACACAGCCTAGCAGTTTCCTCGTACTCTTCCCACAGTACCTGCCCATTTCCACTGCCCGTGCATTTTCTTCTTGTTCTTCAGTTTGACTAGCATGTCCTGGTTTAGCCATGCTGGTCTCTTTCCTTCCATTTCTGACTTACTACACACCTGAGGATGGAGAGCTCTTATGCCCTGAGGAAAGCCTCCTTAAGCATTTGCCAGCTCTGCTTCACACCTTAGTTTCCCAGGCTGTTTAGCTGACTGACTTTCTGAAGAACTAGAAGTTAGGTTTCCTAAAGTTCAGCTTCCTAATTTTATTCTTCACCTATCTCATATTCCTCCGGAGCATGAACTCAACCATAGCACGGTCAAGAGAAGTGACCCTTCCCCTCTCCTGCACAATGCTGAAGCAAGAAGCATTGGCACAAACTGAAACACAAGAGGTTTCCTCTGAACATCAGAAAACACATTTTTACTGTGCAGTGGCACAGGTTGCCCAGAGGCTGTAGAGTCTCCTCCTTGGAGATCTTCAAAAGCTACCTGGACATGGTCCTGGAAAACTACTTTTGGTAGTTCTGCTTGAGCAGGGACATTAGGCCAAGTTGGACCCAGAAGTCTCTTCCAATTCAATAATTTCGTGAAGTCCAGCAGAATATTCTCCTTATTCTGCATGATAAATACACAATTAAGATGTAAAACTAATTATTGAGTTTAAAGCAGGGAATATTTACAATCTTCAGTGAAATACCTGAGTCCTTTTTTTTTAAAACCTACACTCCTGATCTCTTCTTAACTACTACGCCAAGCAAAACAAAACAGGGAAAAACAAAAACCCAGAAAGACACAAGAAGACAAAAGGCAAGGATTACTAGAAGACAAACTACAATGTCAGGGAAAAAAAAAACAAAAAACAAAAGAAACCAAAGACAAATAAGAGGTAATAAGTCTTATTATCCAGATAACTCTAACTGTACTGTCATTAGACCCCAACTCCAAAGATAACATTAAAGAGTAAATGGGTTTGCTTCTTCTTACTTTATCTTCTTTTAAGAAAAAGAAAACTAACTCTGGCCTTATAGAAGTCAAAGTCTGAGACAGCAGAGGCTGAGGGCATTGCGAGAGGCTATATAAACTAAAAAGAAATTATTAATGTAAAACAGCATGGATAATCAACGAGACCCATCTACAGCTGCAATGCCATCAACTTTTGCTAGCCTGGTTTGTGAGCTATTCGAAATCCAGAATTCAAAATGTGCCTAAGGAAAATACATGTATAAAACCTTTTTCTGCTTCAGTGAGTTCTGCTAGACATTGAACCTACATTGTGACAATGTCAATGCTACAGCAGGAACTGTTCAACCAACTAAGAAATAAGGCTGCTGAAACTTCAAGTTCATCTTCCCATACTATTTAAACATATCCTCACACTATCAGATATTGGTCAGTTTCCTCATTCCCTCTTCCTTTATGGGTCTGAGTCAATCAATCAAAATTATTTAAAGATGCTAATGGCAACCAATGGTACTCTCAAAGGCACCTAAATGTCTATATCAGCTGTTCTTGTTGTTGTTTTCTTTCTTAATAAAAACTATACAGGATATCCAGCAGTGCTTTCAAAGATACAGTCATCTCTGAATGCAAGACCACTATCCCTCTGACACATAATCTTCAATCCTGAACAGGACCTTTCAGTAACTAACACACAGGTTAGGATACATTTTGTTCTTAAGTGAAAAATGTCCCTTTTCCGATGAATTTTTTGAAAAATATATCAATCTCAAATGGAACAGAACAATAAATCAAACTTATTATAAAATAATTCATGTTTGCTATACAATAGAAGACACTAGTCTTCCTGCTTATGAGTAACTCATGAGTTTAAGATACGTAACAGCCACTAAGAATCACACTGTAATAGCAGGGAGGAGATAACCCCCATTTTTACCATACCTGGCACTTCTTGGAAACTCCTGCTCAGCCCTGGAACTGTGAAGTCATCATAAATCCTTTTCTTCTGCAAGAAGTAATATACAGAATTTGACATTAATACCACATATAAGCCCAAAGTCCATTTTTGCTATGAGAATTATAATAAAACCTCCCCAGAATTTTGCTTTCATTTCCCAGATTCTCTGTAAGAGTCTGTTTCTGACAGAGACCAGAACTGATATATCTGTTTCCAATGAGCCAAGATACTAATACTGCACTTAATACAAAACAAAACAAAACCAAAACTACTAAGCATGCACCTCCCCTTTTCCAACAGTTTGTTTCCAAGTCTCTCCCAAGTCTACCTGGACAAAATTGTTCACCATTTGTTAGTGGTACCAATTACTGATTCTGGTAAGCGCCTGGGACTAGTCTCTTACACTGCGACTGAATGCATAAATAATGTTCTAAAAATTCAGACTCCAGCAGTTAGAAAAACAATTAGCTTTATCAAATCCACACACAGCAATTTCAACTCTCTCCTGCATTACCAAACTGCTCAACACAAGCTCAGAGCAAGACTATCTGGATTCTTTTAATAAAAACTAGTGTGTTCACACTTGTAGGGTTAGTGTCCTTAAGTACTATTCACCACAGTTCCCATTTAGATTTTGAACACTAAAAGGATTCTTGTCCATTTAAATAGAAGGGGAGCACAACTGGAAACAATTGCTGCTGTAAATCTGAAAGCTCAGTTCTGGATCCAGAGGATTATATTTCAAGGCAGATAATACAAAAGGCTCAAAAAGAAATAGACCAAACACAAAATTACAAGAAACTGAGATAAATATTAAAGGCCTAAAAGGAATGGCGGAGCCTATACAATGTATCCTCAAAACTAGGCTGCCTGCCCTGTCCTTCAGCAGAGCAACACCACCTACTTGAGAGTACATTTTGTGATGACCTGTATATTAGCAAATACATCAAACAACCTACTTTTGCTAGAGAAAAATGTCTTCTTTCAGCAACTCAAAATCTTTTTGGTTACAGACAGGGAAATCTCTGATTCTTTCACTATAATAATTTTGGACAAGACTTCCCATGGAAATCTGTTCCCTACCTATACTGTTACCCAGTAGACATTTTTCAAATGCACTAGAAGCAAATAAGCAACTTTTCCATTGCTGTAAATGAAACTGCCTACCTTTCATTCTGCTTGAGAAAAAAGAACAGCAACAGCGAATCATTCTGGAAATTATGAAGCTCTTCATAAGCTGGCTTACATCTAATCATCGCTTTGGCTGTACAGAAGTGAAGCTGAAGTTTATAAAAATGGCCACTTGCCACAGTGATCATTGTTAACTTTGATTTTCAGATTCCAGAGTGCTTCCTAGCATCTTATTTCTTTGAGCGCAAACAAAGATATCCATTTCAGCTGTAGCTACCTTAAAGGGGAAAGAAAATTCTCTTTCGCTCTCTTTAGAGATAATGTCTAATATTATGTGGTTTTTGCAAACACTAATTATAATGCAGGACTCACATTTAAGTAAATACCTATAAGCTGAATTGCTCCAACAAACCTTTGCAGCAAATCAGATGATTGGTAGACTTCAGCATCTCTTAAAATGGCTCATCAACACGCAAGCAGCTCCAAGTTTCTGAGCTGAAATCAGCGACTATGGAGGAGCTGAAAGCCATACAGAAGATGTGGAAAGACCCCAGGCCAGGAAGCTCCCGGATCTCCATGGAGGTGGGAGAGGTGGTAAGAAGCTGCAAAGATGTGAAGGCTGCCATGTCTCAGCTCCAGAACTCAGCCCTCATGAACACTTTATTCCTCAGGGCTTTCCCTCTTGAGAAGGCAGATAGAAGGAAATGCTTGCAACTAGTTATCTGGTGGGAGTCTGGGTTTTTTATTGTTCTTTTTTAATACAGAACTACACAGATTCAGGGCCTAGAGTGAGGGCAGCTAAATGCAGATGTCTGCAGTAGATTTGTTCCTTCAGGAATCTGCTAGCTGGCTGTTTGGACATCTGTTGTCATGCAACAAAACAAGTAACCAGTCACAGACTGTCATAAACCATGTAATAATTACACATTTTAATTCAACCAGTACTTGAATATAAAATTAAGTTTTCAGGCACTCTGCAGGTCTTCTCATTTACAACACCAAGCTGAGTGGTACAGTAGACAATGGAAGGAAGGGAAGCCATCCAGAGGGACTTAGGCAGGCTGGAGAAGTGGGCCCATGAAAATGAGGTTCAGTAAGGTCAAGTGCAGGGTGCTGCACTTGCGTCAGGGCAACTCCAGGTATTCATACAAACTGGGGGAAGATCTCCTTGAGAGCAGCTGTGCGGAGAAGGACTTGGGATTCCTGATAGATGAGAGGCTGGACATGACCCAGCAGTGTGCACTTGCAGCCTAGAAGGCCAACTGCGTTCTGGGCTGCATTAAAAAAAGTGGCCAGAAGGAGCGGGGAGGTGATCATCCCCCTCTACTCAGCGCTTGTGAGGCCACACCTCGAGTACTGTGTTCAGTTTTGGGCCCCTCACTACAAGAAAGACATTGAGGCCCTGGAGCGTGTCCAGAGAAGGGCAACAAAACTGGTGAGGGGTCTGGAGCACAAGTCTTATGAGGAACAGCTGAGGGAGCTGGGACTGTTTAGTCTGAGAAGAGGAGGCTCAGGGGAGAACTCATCGCACTCTACAACTTCCTGAAGGGAGGCTGTGGTGAAGAGGGGTTTGACCTTTTCTCCCAGGCAACAAACAGGACCCAGGGAAATGGCAGCAAGTTGTATCAGAGGAGGTTTAGGTTAGACTTAAGGAAGAACTTTTTCTCTCAGAGAGTGGTCAGGCACTGGAATGGCCTGCCAAGGGAGGTGGTGGAGTCGCCGTCCCTGTTCAAGAGGCACCTGGATGAGGAGCTGCGAGATATGGTTTAGTAGCTTTGTGGTAGCAGTGGTAATGCGAAGATGGTTGGACTGGATGATCATATAGGTCATTTCCAACCTTATGATTCTATGATTCTGTGTTTCTTGTGAGGCCCCATCTGGAGTAGTGCATCCAGGCCTGGGGCCCCCAGTACAGGAAGAACACGGAGCTCTTGAAGCAAGCCCAGAGGAGGACTATTAAGATGATCAGAGGGCTGGAGTATATCTCCTATGAGTAGAGGTTGAGGGAACTGGGCTTGTTCAGCTTGGAGAAGAGAAGGCTCCAAGGAGACCTCATTGCAGCCTTCCAGTACTTGAAGGGAGCATATAAATAGGAAGGGGAATGGCTGTTTCTGAAGGTGGATTGCGACAGGACAAGGGGGAATGATTTTAAACTGAGACATGGGAGGTTTAGATTAGATATTAGGAGGAAGTTCTCATACAGAGGGTGGTGACACACTGGAACAGGTTGCTCAAGGAGATTGTGGATGCCCCATCCCTTGGAGGCATTCAGGGCCAGGCTGGATGTGGCTCTGGGATCTCTAGTGGTTGGTGATCCTGCACACAACAGGGGGGTTGAAACTCGATGATCCTTGTGGTCCTTTTCAACCCAGGCCATTCTATGACTATGATTTGACCCAGATCTCTCATTTGATACATTAGAATAGGTACTGAAAGAGCACCCTAGCAACCTTAAACGTTGTCACGTTTTAAGAGTGAAAATCATATTTCAGTGTAAATTTGAGGAAAAGACTTAATTCTTTTAGTAACCATTATTTAAGGTTTGGGGAAAAGTACACAGACAACAAAAAAGTTACACCATGAAACTTTTTCAAATTCATATTTTGACAACTGTAACTAAATCCTTCAAGATTAAAGAAAACACCTACTGGATTATAAATGAAAGAGCCTGGAATATATTAAGTAGACAGTCACTTTAAGCAAAACTCACATAATAGAGCTTCAATTTTTCATATATCTATGCATATATACATATATACACACACTCACACATACATGTTTATTTCTTTGAGGATCTGTAAAATCTGCCAAACTCCAAAACACACTAAAAAAAAAACAAAACACACCTGTTGCAACGTATTTCTGACTGTCACAGAAACTTGCATGCAAAAAAATAACTTGTACTATTTCCTTCTGTGTACCAGCTACCAGAAGCATTTATTTAATCCTTTATTTGGGCTTACTCTTTAATACTGTATATAGGTACAAGACAAGCTAACGGAAAATAAGAAGAAATGAAACAGAAAAAAACTAGCTCATGAGCAAATTCTAAACACTCAGAAAACTCACTGGGAGACTGTGGAGGCAAATGTTAACTCTGGGAATGTCTGCATTATTACAGCATCATTTACCCATCTTACCAAAGATCAAGACCTCGATGATTGAGTTAGCATTTGTTTTTCATACCTCAAGTCAGCCACAACCTACTTGTACTCTAGGAGTCTTAGAAAACTATTTTTAACAGTTGTACAGAAGCCACAGGTTAAGCAGACAAGTAGCTACGAATAATTACATCCACACACACTGTTCATGTACAGCATGCTAAAAATGTTCTTGTGGCTACTTTATGTGGCTTTCGAGTTTTAAAATAAAATAATCACATGAAAGGATTAGTCAGATAACAAAACTTAAAAACTGTACCTACTGTTTCAGTAATTGGGTATTTGACGCATCAAAACTCCTCTTATATCTCAGTCATTTTAATTTAGCTGAAGCTAGACTGCGACAACCAACTTTCAGTTCTCCTCACAATCCTAACTTCTTGAATCTCACAAGCACTGCCAACTTTCCCAGAGAGTTATAACTTTATGCAAACATTAACTCAGGACTACTTTAGTAAAATTTTAATCAAGACCATACTGGTGGGTCTTAATCAGATTCCAGGGCACCAGAATTACAACTCTGTAATACAGAAAGTCACAGAGCACTAGAGAAAGGAAAAGAGGAAGCACAACTGCATGTAGATAATAGCAGGTTATGAGCATTTAGACTAAACTGTAAGCCACCACTTTACAGTGATGTAAAATTTGTATGTACTCACAAGGTAGATTTGCTTAGCAAAGCAGCATTAAAATATTTTAAATGGTCTATGTATTCTTTGCAGAGGAAAGATCATTGGAAGCATATCAATCATGCTTGCAAAAAGATCAGAGTTTAAAAAATAAAATGAAAAACAAAAAAACAAGAAGCTACAACCTCTGCTCCATGGATGCCTTATGTAGAAGTACTTCCCAGTATCAGTCAGAGAAGTGAATGTCACTAGTTTTCATCCACTATAACAAAAAAGCTAAAATCAACATGCTTTAATTTAACACATAATTTTAATAGCTTAGATCATATATTGTCTTCTTTTAAATTAACCACTCTAACCACTCTCTAGCTCTAAACATTGGTTATAAGCTACGGCCTAAATATATTCAAGAGTATTACCTGAATACTGAGACCACAAAACACACAAGTACTACTTTCACAACATTTTTCACTGAGAAGTTTTCAACACTTCATATTTTTTCTCTCCCTTCTCTTGAGAAATGCATGGATTCTTCAAAAAAAAAAAAAAAAAGGCAATAAGATGAGTCTTAAAGGCATAAAGAACATAAAGCTTTTAAAACAATTTAACATGTTTTATGAATTACTTGAAATAGCTGCCAGACCCTGAATTTTTCTGGTTTTCAGAGGCAAACACCAAAGCCATCTTGTCAGCAGAGTGCAAGTTTTCAAGCACTCAAGTGCCATCAGTCCATCTGCCCACTCGCAATACCCAGCTGATAATGAATAGTACAAACCCAGTATGCACTGCCAAGCATACACTGCTCATGGAAAGCAGCTGCAACAAGGCAAAATGCGAAAGACAACTCTTAAACCACAGATCTTCCAAACTACTATTTTCTGTTTTTCAGTTTTGTTGTTGTTTTCTCTGAAATAAACTGGCAGCAGATGGAGAAGTAGGAGGAAAAAGTTTCATACCAGTGTACAAGATAAAAACATCTCTTTAAGCTCCATAGCAAAACACTGTCCAGCTTCCTCAAGAGAAGCCTTGGTAAATTACCTGTAGGTCCTGAGTAAAGGTGTCAATGCTTAAAAAACAGCAGCATTCATTCCAGGGAGCCAGAAGCCACTTCCTAGGTTGTGCAAGCTAAAGCATGGCTTCCCCAAGGGCACTGAGCAAGACTGCTGAAGCAGGGAATTTGATCCAAGTCATTCTCAAAACAAAAGAGAAATAACAAAAACAAAGCTTAATTTTTGTTGGCTATATGAAATTCAGAAGTTTAACCTTGCAGCAGGGTTCAGCTATTAAAAAAACGATTAAAATCCACAGGTGGAATTTACCCACTTTTTGTAAAAACAAACTAAAACCATTCATGTTCAAACAAAACCCTAAGAGATATCAAAAAAGGATTTCCTCAAGCTTTACAAGTTATGTAAGAACATCTCCAACTTAGGAAAAATAGATAAAATCTGTTGTGCTTCTGAATATCCTTATCTTACTGATCATGCAGTACTACTCCCTTATCATACATGCCTTTAGAAGTATCTTCTACATGTCCAACTGCATAATCATTTACATAACAAGACTGGTTAGAGTGATACCTGTGCAAAAAACATGCTCTCTTAATAGCAAAACAACCACAGTGAACTGCAGGAGACTGAGACATTCACAAACCCTTCCAAATTGTACTCCCAGTTTCATCTGAGACAAAGAGCTGTGACACCCAGCTGGCAAACAGGCCTGGAGTAACCACCCCAGCTCTCACTTGCAAATACAGAAGGAAGGCAGTGCCTCTCCCATGCCTCACTTGCCATTCTACTCAACTGCCCTGCTGCCCACTACACACCACTAGCTTTACGTCTGATGTGACTCATGCTGGCCGAACTGGAAAAACTGTGCCATTTTTCCTTCATTAGCAAAGTCCTCTTTTGAAGTGCTAAATGTTTTCTTGACTGAAAGAAATATGCTTTATTTGCACACAGCTGCTTGAAATGTCACCAACTGCTGTTATTTTCCTTCTCAGGCACCCAGATGAAGTTAGTGCTGAAGAATTCATTAAGCAGCAATTCAGATAGCAGGGGCTAGTAGTGAACAGCTATGAAATGGGAAAAACCAGCCGACTTTGTGAAAGCTGGCATAGATGCAGCGACTTCTTTTACTGCAGCTACTCCATGAGGTTACAGAGCATTAATCACATCTGCTACTACACTGTTACAATCCTTGTGTTCGCACCACAAATGCCAAGGCAATTCTGAGCATTATCTATAAATTGAGTATCTCTCTGTACCACTATTACGTCTTCTTGCACATTCAAAAACATGAGTGCAGGTCTTTTATTATAAATGCCTCAGATCTTACATCAAATTATGTGCGAGTATGTCAGCAACAGGATTAACAGAGGCTTTGCTTGCAGAACATTCTCATGAGCATTACTGGGATTTTAACTCCTGCCAAGCCTAAAATTAAGCTTTTTCTTATGCTAAGTGAAATACAGCAGAGAGAGTCATTACTATGTTTGAAGATTAACATGTATGAATCTTGTTTTCATCATCATCAAGGACATTATGAAAAGACTTGATGCGACAGTCACACACTACACAGGTTCTGCCTCCAAGTTTGTTGAAGCAACAACTGCTGCATATTTCCAGACAACAAAGCTTGATGTTTCAAATATTACAGAAAAGCAGAACTATAAAATTACATGAAAGCACAAATCAGAAAAAAGACAAAATTTATGTGCTTCCGTATAGGGTTAGGGCTCAACAGTAAAACATAAAGCGAGAGCTAAGTAAAGCTGACCTCAAAATGCAACAGCAGCTATCCACAGAGTGGCATTCCAAACCTCTCAGCTCCCACAATTCAAATGTCACAGTGAAACATTAGGTTACATTCAGCCATATGCAAAAAATAACCACAGAGAGATTTTTCAGAAAACCTGATAGTAATGGACATTTTTAATTGTGAGATGGATTCTGCAGAGGTGGCCAAGCAGTGAACTGTTCCTCTTTATCCCTTCATAACATCAAGTTCTGTATCTGCAGTAATTTAACACCAATGTGCAGCTCAGCACTGTCACATCACTCCCTCACTTCCCCTCCTTGGAAGGAGGAGATAACACAATATTAACAAAAAGCTTGTGGGTTGAGATAAGGACAGGGAAATAGCACACCAATCATGCCACAGGCAAAAGAGACATGGCATAAGGGAATTAAATATAATTTACTGCCTATTGAAAACAGACAAGAGCAGTGAAACCTAAAAGCAACCTAAAAGCACTTTCCCCCTCATCCACCTCCTTTTATCTCCTCCATCTGAGCATGGCAGGGAAATGGAGAATAGATGCTGTGGTCAGTCCATAACACTTCACCTCTGCTGCTTTTTCATGGTCACTCTCTGCCCTTGCTATGCTATGGGTTCCTCCATGGCTGCAGAGAGATCTACTTCACACAGTGGCCATAAACTGCAGGGGAACAACCCTCCTCCATGGTCCTCTCCTGGGCTGCATGGAGCTCTGTGTCTGGAGCTCATCCTGCCCTCCTCCTGCTCTGACATCGGTGCCTGTAGGGCCATTTCTCTCCCATTTCTCATTCCGCTTTCCCAGTTATGGTTGTGCAGCAGTTTACCCTTCTTACATCTGCTCTCCCAGAGAACATCCAGTGCCCCTCGTGACTCAGCTTTGGCAGAGGTGGGTCCCTTTGGAGCAGTTGGAGTTGGCTCTGCTCTGTCATGAGACACTGGCAGTTTTGCTCAAAGAGGCCTCCTGTAGCTACACAAACCTTGACTTAACCCACTACAGTATCACACCATCAAAAGATATGGAAAGTAGGTAGAGAAGATACATCTCATCATATTCTCTACATATATACATATATATGTATATGTATGAAGACAGCTAGGTCCAATTCCTGGCTGCATCTCAGGACAGCCAATAAACTCAAGAATGTACTGCCATCACCTTTGTTTCAAGTGTCATTCTGAATCTCAGCATATCCTTCCCTTCTGAATTGCACCTCATAGAACAAAAAATAAACATTATTTCCCCTATATCCTGCAAAATAAATGGTCTGTTTCTGTAAAAATTGCTATTCCATATTAACTCAAATCAATTAAATGTAAGTTCAGAATTCTCTGGGGATATATTCATTTTCTGCACTCCAAGTGTTATGTAGGTGATATATGTAGGTGATATTCTGAAATAGTTAAATCAGATTTTTTTTGTTTGTTTTAAAGTAAGGGTAGATTTCACATAGCAAACAAAATAATGACTCTTACTAAGCATTAGTTTCCTCCTGGTTCTCCTTGCACACATCTCCCCTGGGATGGCTAGATTTAAAAGTGCTTTAAAAGTGCATATCATCAAATCAAAACACTGTCTAATATTAAACTGTGAACTCAGCTAATATCATGAGCTAATTTCATTTATTTACAGGGAACTTTTATTTATTTATAGCGGAACTTTTCACAGACACTCTTCTTTTCAGCAAAACACATATTTAGACTCAAAAGAATTTTTTTCAGAAATTCAAAAACACTAAGTTTCCAAGAGAACATACAAGTTTACACTTAGAATAGTCAACTACCAATCAGCCTGCTTTTCTTAAGTAGCTTTTGCAGATCTCTTAGAAGTCTTCCATGGTACCTGGGGGTAAATAGACTACAAGCTGGATATCATCAGCATTGCAGCTTAAAAATATTTTACTAGCTGCTTTGCTACTGCTATTCTGTAGTGAAAGACGAAATTACATTTTTTATTATTATTGTTGCTATGAAAGCAGCCTCCTGTTGGGAGTGTTTGCCATTGGTCCTCACCTATTAAGATTAGATTTTAAATAGCAAGCCTCTTTAAGGCTGCAGACATATGTCTGATATGAAAAAACACTTAGCATCTTTAACATAAGATTCATTTTCAGTTTCCCCACAATGATCTGAGAAGTCCACTGGCAAGGTGAGCAGACACTACATGTCTCAACACAAAACACAATCAGCTCCTTACTGACCGCAAAAGTACTGAGCTTTTATATTCAAACAACTTCTCAATCCTTCATATTTGAGACAGTAATCAAGCACTTTGTTGTTAGCTCCTTTGAACAAGGAAACTTAAAAATATTTGAATGAGTTAAGTTTTTTAAATTCTAACCTGCTTTGAAAGACTGGTAGCACATCCAGTGTTTAAGTGACAGTCAACTGTTATGCAGTCTTACAACAACTGACTCATCCCTCAACACACTGTCACACTATGGGTCATCTTGGATGATGTGAAGCGACATCAGTTTTCAGAAGTAAAATAGCCCCTGCTCCTGTATCTCTTCATTAGCATGAAACAAGGAATTCAAACATTAACTTTTGGAAACACTGCCTGAAATTAACCTTCTGCAAGACAATGACAAGGGGTAAGCGAAAAGATTTTTTTGTATTAGTGCTGTAACATACCTGAGATGTTTCATCTGTTGATGTACACCTACATTCACTACATTACTGCTGATACTCAAGGAACCACTATCTCTCCCCCATTCTCAGGATATGAAAACAGGCTTCACTCTCCCTTCAACCAGATACTTTGCAGGATTTTTTACAGGTGGCCCTCTTATCTGACATGAGTGAGGTATCACAGGACACTTCCATGAGAAAGTCAGAGCTTTCCTAAGAAAAGCATGTCCTATATGCTGTCAGGTCAGACCCTGGCCAAGATAAGCTGACTGGAACTGCTGACTAACAATTTCTTAAATCACCCTGTGGTTGAGTGTCTTTTCATTCCAGATCCAGGATCCCTCGGCAGCATTTATTTCCTGCCTAAACTCTTAGGTGTTTTTCCAGTTCTCACAGGCATACGTTATTAGGATTAACCTTCCCTGAAACATGTCAGTGCAGTCATCGATTCCCTGCCCAAGAAAGACTGCAAAAGCACAGGTTCATCCCCCAAGGACACAGTAACTATGAAAGCAGGAGAAAGTGAGAACATGTCTGTACTTGTCAGCAGAGAGCTCCACCAGTTTTGTGGTACTTCTAGTAAGAGCTAGGCTCAGGAAGCCAAGAGAAGTTTTATGGTGGGGTTTGTGAAACAAGGGCAAGAAGTCCCACCGCTTACTCACTCTTACACCAACGAAAGTAGAACCTATGGCCAGATGAGCAGCAAACTAATGTACAACAGGGCCTCAATCTACCACCTGGAGTGCTTGGCAGGGAACAATTTATTTCTGAGCAACAACGAGAAGGATTCTCAACATTGCAGTTACTAACTGAGCCACAGGGTCTATTCTAGGACAGCCCCTGCCATTGACAGGCAAACATGTACAGTTTCAAAAAAATAAGCACCGTCACCATCTGCCCTTCTAAGGCCCTATGTGGAGTACTACATACAGGCCTAGAACACCCAGCACAAGAAAGACATTCCAAGCTGTTGGAAGGCATCCAAAGGAGGGCCACAAAGCTGGGGCACCTCTCTGCAAAGACAGGCTGAGAGAGCTAGGGTTATTCGGTCAGGAGAAGAAAAGGCCCTGGGGAAACCTCACTTGTCTTCCAGTACTTACAAACTGAAGGGTGACCAACATTTTTACATGGTGTGATAGTGACAAGACAAGGGGGTACAGTTCAAAAATAAAAGAGGGGAAACTAAGGTTAGATGTTAGGAAGAAATTCTTTACTCAGAGGGTGATAAGGTACTGGCATAGGCTGCTTGGAGAAGCTGTGAATGCCTCATACCTAGAGGCATTCAAGGCCAGCAAGGCTCAACCTGATCTGAGTGGTGGCAGCCCTGCCCATTGCAGGGAGTTGGAACTAGGTGATCTTTAAGGCCCCTTCCAAATCAAGCCATTCCATGATTCTAGGATCACTTGAACCACCCTCTTTGCCTAAGCCCAAGGCACTACAGAAGCTACAGTTGGCCTATGTTCTCATTATGAAAGCTTCATTAAATTAAAACAAACAAAACCAAAACAAACAAACAAAACAAAAAAACACCTGCTGTCCCCTAGCCTTTGCCCCCAGTAGCTTTGAAATTTAGGCAAACAAGTTTACAAGATCTTTAAATGATCCATTAAAGTACATAAGGGAAACATCTCAAAGCGTAACTGCAGCAACCTGAAACAGATGATCACAACACAAATCCCATTTCTGGAACTGGAAGGCTGCCACAGCCACAGTGGACCATAGAGCTGTTTCTGCTATCGCAGACAAAATTAAATTGAAAACACTAAATGAATATGAATACAGAACATCAATTTATTTAAAGACCATTTCAATAATGTAAATTGTTTGTCGTCCAAAGATAAAATTTTGTTACATTAATACAAGTGATACGTCACCTACAGAAAAGCCACTCTGAAAATTACATCCACAGCACTGCCAAAGTTTACCTGGGGACAAGGGAAATTAGCAGGCCTGAACTGGGAGGAACAGTCAAGCCTTGCAGATAAGACCACAGTCAAGCTTGTGTTTAGGCAGGGGGACGTGCAGCACAGGCCCAGACACTCAGCTCACACAATGGATGTTGCCTTTCAAGCAGGACTTGAGGAGGACAGTGTAAAACCAATCAAATTTTCTGCCTGAGTGGTAAACAGCTCTTTGCTGATAAACAAGATCTGTGCTCAAAACCAGATCTAGAATCCAGCATCAGAGCCAGGCAACAAGCTCACATTAGGCAGCATGCTATGCACCGTAGCAGCAGTGTGTAGTAGACAGCAGGCATCATATAGCTGCTAAGGAATCCCATCTCATTCACAGACAGCTACTTCAGGGAACAAACTTTCAGTCCAGGCACCCTAGAGTTCCATCATAAAGATCTCATTTGAGGGAAGATGCAGCATCACAGGAGGCAGAGAAAGGGAGGAAAAGGTCAAAGGGCACTAAGTTGTGGTCCTTGATTTCAGCATAATCTGAAGGCACAATTCAAGCCTGCATCCCCAAGGAGTTAGTCTTCCTCCTGCATCTCACTTTTATTGGCAGCTCAGACTGTTATTTGGTCCAAACTGATGTTGAGTGAAAATGAGAAGTGTCCTGTCTGTGGTTCTTCTGAAAGCAGCTTTTCCTTTTCTTATTTATAATGGTTCTATTGCTAGAAAAAGGTAAACACAACAAATGTGAAAGTGAAGTTTTTCTAAACATCCTAAAATCACAGACTGCAAAGCTGAGATTGTTTCTGCATTCATGGGAAAAATCCAGAGTCAGAATAAGATGAGTGATTTTATTTAATCATAACCACATTAAGCTGTTCATCTCTGTAGCAGAATGTCTCAGACTTCATAGCAAACATCTCTCTATGCGAACAAATAAAAACATTTGCTCACATAAGCTGGTTAAATGTCATTCTCCCCAGATGTCATTCTCCCCAGATGTCCTGATGGCTTAGCAGTCTTTGTTGTGAGATGTTTGCAAAACATCAAAAAAAGAATAACAGACACTAATACATGACGAAGTGCCTATCCAACAGATGTGCAATGCCTCGAATTCAACAAGACTATTTTTGGTAACAGATGCTAATAAAATTCATTTGTGTATCACAACTGTAATTATACAGCATTCAGTTCTTGTTGAAAGAAACAGTAAAAACAGAGTACAATTTGTTCTGTAATGGGAGTTGCTCATTATGGTCCTCTCTCTTCCCCACACAACATTGTTGCACCGATCAGCAACAAAGAACGGCAGCACAGTAATGAGCTCTATTGAATACTGCCAATCCTGAGCTTGCTGGAAAATACCAGAACCAGCATGCGGAGGGAAAGTGTTGCACTTAAAGCCTTGACACAGACTTCAGGTTTGACTGAAACGTACCAAAATAACTCTCGTAAGTTTATCTTATGTATAGAGGCAGGTATTAGTTAACTAGGGTCAGAATTCTACTTACAGTGAGTCCACGTAACCTAATCCTATAAAAAACTAGTACAATTCCTCCTAATTCCATGTTCTGGAGAACACATATAAGGGATAACATTTTACAGGTATGTGTTATAGGTGTATAAAACTCATTAGAAGTTGCAGAGAATAGAAAGAAAAAACTCGGAGCAGGGACAATATCATACCAGTAACTCATATACAAGGTCATTTTCTTCTCTCATAATGAAATATATTGATTCTAATTAAGCACAAATTTTCCTGCAGCAATACTAGTTTATATGTGTAGTTCAGACAGTTTCTGCAACATATATATAAACTGCAAGTTTACCCTTAGAAAGCAGTTTGAGGAATAAAAAGAGAAGGATTTATTCTAGTATACAATTTTTTTGTATAAAATTGTACAGAAAAATACATTTTTCTGTAAGTGCTCATGTAGAAATTCCTACGCAACCTTTACAGAAAAAAAAGTTGCTTTGAGCAATAAAACAAACTGATCCAAAACCACTGCTGCAAATAAAGGCTTCCCCTAACCATGGTGATCTCACAACAGCTGCATCTCAACGTCACTCGCCTGGATTACCTGCTGGAAGTCTCTTAGACTATCTTGCCAAAACTAGTCTGACAGCTTGGTTAGTACTCAAATTCTCCCCATGACACAGCATTTACCATTAGACAAACCTCAACAGAGGCTCCCCATCAGCAGACTCCACCAACTTCCTTCTGAAATTAGCAGCTACCTTAATTTATAATATTGATGCATTTCATACGTGAAGGAATGAACCATCCAATCATCAATACCAATACACTCCAATAAACCACAAAACACTGAACCTCTGAGTAACCAGAGCACTTGAAATGTTTCTGCTAGGCATCTTTGTATTTATAAAGGAGGAAAAATACATTTTAGACATCTCTTTCCTTCACAAGTTATTTATAAAGAGAATTAGTTATAGATGTATTTTTCATTAGTACTCCCCAGAAAA
Source organism: Perdix hodgsoniae (assembly GCA_035772895.1). Classification (NCBI taxonomy): domain Eukaryota; kingdom Metazoa; phylum Chordata; class Aves; order Galliformes; family Phasianidae; genus Perdix; species Perdix hodgsoniae. The sequence continues at coordinate 400,297 of JAPSGF010000061.1, read as the reverse complement.
GAAGAAAACTATGAAATTTTGTTGCAAACAGGAATATGTGATGATTTTTGAGATAAAGAAGCAAAAAAAAAAACAACCAAACAAACCCACCAAAACAACAACAACAGAAACTAGCAGAGCTTTCCCCACCTGAGACTTAGAATATGAGCAGAAAACATGATGACTAAATATTCAATTTTTTGTCCTAATGTTTGTTTACCAGCTTATGGAACGGAAACTTCACTTTTTGCCTAGTTTTTTGAAGGCACTTGGACTGATTGCTTTACATAAAATAGTTCTACAAATAATATTACTACCTGCCACACACATGGAATAGCAATGTAAAAATAGTTGTTCTGGCCAATTTTCTTCCAAAAGGAAGCAACTGCTCTCCTTGCTCCTAAAGAGAATTTAATGAAGCCATCTGCTCATGGCTGAGCGCATTCTACAAACATCCTGCATTCTTTATGTTCCCTTTCACAGTTCAAAGCCTGACTAGCATCTCAAGGCTACAACCTTTGCGAAAAGCAAAGCAAAAAGCAGAAACAGTACTAAAAATGCTTTTATTGTTTATGTATACACTCAAGTACTTCAATATCCACACATATACTGTGTATCACTGACAATGATTCTGGCAATATTTATGATTTTAAGGAGATAAAATAATAAATTGCAACATGCATATAAAATCGAATCTTGCAATACTTGTTTTTGTTGTGATGCAGTACACTGCTTGGTAACCAAACAGGTCAAATCAAGGAAGTTATTTAAATTGGTCAACAATTTAAAATACCTCTATGCTAAGATCTCGTATCAGCTTAACAAAGAAATGAAGAACATTTGCTTCTTTTTTCCCAAAGCCTCTTTCCACTCCAACTGTAAAACACTGAAAGCCCAATGATACAGATGTAAAACAACTGTATAGGCCTCTTGGAAAAGGCTCTTGTATAACTGAGTTGCCCCTTTCAGATGTTAGGATGTCTCTCTTTCATAGATATACAGGACAGAAGTGCTGAAGAGGTGCACCCAGACAATCAGAGCACATCTCCTACTTTAAGTTATTGCTCTTACGGAAAGATAAGATACATAACACACATCAATACCTCCATAATTACAAGTGTATTTTTCCAATTTCTGGTCTGTGAGCAGTCATTTGGCAGCAGACTTAAAGGATGACTTTTCAAGGTGATAGACCATTGCAAAGGATTAAATTCTACTGCAGCCAGCAGTATAAACAAACGCAAGCCTGTTTTTACAACTCAAAAATACACCCATTACATGCAATCAAAGCTTAAAAAGAAAAAAAAACCTGTATTTTCAAGAGTCCAAAATTGACAGTTCTGCAGATAATTTGGAGACAGAAAATACATTCACCACAATGCCAAATACAGTGGAGCCTTCAATTTTGCCTGATTTTGCTTCTAGATGATTTTTCTACACAACTAGTTATTGTGTACAGTTAGGAAAAAAAAACACAGGACAATGGGGAATGGTTTTAAACTAAGACAGAGGAGGTTTAAATTAGATATTAGGAGGAAGTTTTTCACACAGAGGGTGGTGATGCATTGGAACAGTTTGCCCAAGTACGTTGTGGATGCTCCATGCCTGGAGGCATTTAAGGCCAGGCTCTGGGCAAACTGGTCTAGTGGTTGGTGACTGTGCACATAATGGGGGTTTGAAACTCAATGATCTTTGAAGTCCTTTTAAACCCAGGCCATTCTAGGATTCCATGACCATCATTTAAAAAAATATATATATAGAGAGAGAAAATTTTAAGTGGCATAATGGAGTGAATAAACAGAATTGTATTTGTAAGGGTCTAAAGATACCAACCAGTAAGAGACTGAATATACATCACGCAGTATTCTAGGTTTCACAGTTTCTATCAGAATATTATTAAGAGCCAGAGGACAAAAAACAGAGAAGTATCCCCATTACGAATGGTTTTAATCAGAACATTTCCAAAGGTCTACTTTCTCAGTTGGTATTGCATCTAACATATTAGACTATTCAAAATTTCAGTAATAACCTGGAGGTTGGGATAGTCAGAGCAGTAGCAGATGACAGGGAAAGTCGAAGTTAAACTTCTATACAAATACAACATAATTCCATAATGAAAGGTGAGCATGAATATCTACTTTGTTCTTGCAGTACTAAATAATAAAAACCCAGTTCCGTGATCACACTTCAGAACATTTGTGTCAAATAGCTGTTCACAAACCTCCCTAAGCATTAAAAAAGCACAAAACTGAAACATGGTCACAATTTACATTTTTTCTCCCAGATTTCTCAATAATAAAAACCAATCCTTGCCCTTTACTTGTTAAAAAATAATAATAATAAAAAAAAAGTGAATTCCAAATTTAGCCTTTGCAAATTCACAGAGGAATAAAAGAAGGCTGTCATTTTTCGATTGTATCGTAGTGAGAAGCAGAAGTAGAGATGGTACTGCAGAGACTAAGACATTATTTTTTATCCAGTGCCTGTCTGCACTGTCCGAAAGCAGCCATAGCTAAGTTGTCTGAAATAGTAACTGTCTGAAATAGTAACTGACTGAGACAATTAGGCCAATATTATCAGATTGACTCAATCAACCCAAAACTCAAATTCCATGTGAAGCCAGCTCTCCAGTTGCAAATGATATGGTTTTCTCATTTTGCACATGCTAAATCATTAAAATAAGAGATTAATGAAAACCAAAGCAGAAAGCACAAGCATGTTGCCACAGGCACTGAAGACACACAGCACTTTCTATTTGGAGAAGCAAAACTACTCTATAATTCAGAGGGAAATGGTGCAGGCAGGGTGTTCATGACATCCAAGAATTTGAAACAGATAAATACACCTTTCCTCCTTGGTACTTGCACACAATAAACTGTGCCATGACTGCAATAACCAGCATGCTGCATCCTGGCCCACTGTGGAGGCAAATGCAGCCCTGATCCTGATGCTAATCTCCTGGACCACAGATGCTTAAGCATTTGTCACATGCCCCCCCCCATTTCCTTGAAGCTGTAGGTTATTCTTCCTGTTTTCAGGCCTGAAAACTGCAACCAAAACTACATCCAACCATTGCATGGTAGCGAAGCAAAAGACATTCCCACCAGAAGTGCCGGAGCAGTCTGTGAAAAGGCTGCTGGCCCTCTGGTGAATTGAAGGTTGAGATGCACCTTCACCCAAACCCTTCTGCTCACATCATCCCATTCACTGCAGTACCACACAAACATTGGCCAGACAAAGCTGGTTTCTACTAGCGCAGCAAAAAGAACCACAGCTGCCTCTTTACTCTTCCCTTTGCTAACCAAGGGTCTCAGCTAAAAGCAGAACAGCAGGAACCTGTTGTTGAACCTTCTGCTGCTTGTACAAGCACCTCTTGGACCTGAGGAAATTGGCAGTTAATCTTTCTGAAATACATAAGAGCAAAAACACATATATTTTCCAGGCTACTGACAGAATGACATCTCTGCACGCAAATTTCTACCCTACTGGCAGCTGTTTGATGAGCATTATCAGGAATTAATGTCATGAACTAACAAGCAACTGCTTGAACCTCAAACAGAAGCCCCAAAGCTTTGTCTCACTGTGGCAGGCAGGAGAGGGAAGAGAATTTGAACAAGTATTAGTAGAACATTAATGAAGTTGCAGAGACTTGCAAACAGCAGACATGATCTCCTCTGCACTAGTACAGCTCTGGGAAGAACATCATTGCTCACAGGACAATGGGGAACAACAATCAGACCAGCAGAGGAACTCCTGGAAGAGCCTGAACAACTACTGAGTTTGCAGCACCTAAAAGGACACTCCTCTAGCAGAAAACTCTCCACTCATACACCAGTGGAAGAGATGCAAAAAGCTGTATATGTATAGCTGTCTTACCCTGTTCTGAGAGACAAACAAAAATACTAAATTTAAGAGTTTATGTTGGTTCAAAAATCTATTCATCTGAAACTGAGCCATTTGGTTTTCTGGACAGAAATGGAGGATGAGATACTCTTCTCTGCTGGATCAACATGTGCATGTAGCTCATATACAGCCAAACAAGCTTTAATATTAACAATGAGGCAAGTAAGAACTCATTTAACCTGCAGATTTTCAAGAATATTCTCCCTCTCTGTAATTGTGCAGAACTGCAGTTTTGGAGGGTGCTGAGGTTTTAACTGAAATTCTGCTGATCAGAGAGTCCAAGAGAAGCTACCAGATCAGCTGTCACAGAACAAAGTATCCTCATGTACTGAACCTGCTCTTTACAAGTTTGGTTCCTACTGACCCACCTGTCCTGCTCCCTGCACAAGACCATGTCTGCAGCCCACTGCTCCAACAATCCACAGGCACAGAGGTTTGATAAGTCAACAAATGCCTCTGCGAGTTAGTCCTCCCCGTGCTGATCAGTGAACACTGTTCAAGCACAGCCTGTGCCTTCCACCCATCCTAAAGGTGAAGGGGCCCAGCAGTCTGCAGCGCTGCACAAAGGAGGACAGTAGCGCTCACAGAGGTCTGCAAAGAGGGAGGGAGAGGGACAAGTGCCCCAGATAGAAGTCTGCTTGCTGATTTGTATTTATCTTCCGACTTCACTGCAGTATAAACCATTTGAATGCTGAAAGATAGAGCAAATAAATCCCTGTACCACACGTTCAGCAACTACAACTTCTGCCACAGGTTAGTTTCACTACCTGGAAATCTCAAAAAGGCACTGTTTGCATATTTTAGCTTACCTGCCTCATGCTGGAGTCTAAGAATGTATCATAAAGGATCACTTATGAACCTCAAACATTTGGAGCAGCAGAAATGTACAGTGCATGTTGCACAAAGTGCACAGCCCCCAGCTCCATGCAGCTTTAGGCAGCAGCACCACTAGCCTGTAACACCAACACCAGTTCTGGTCTCTGAGAAAACGCACTGCAACAAACTAACCAAACACTGCCAGCTGACTCTTTCCAAGTTAAACTGATATCTTTATCAGATGATGCATAAACAGTGAAAAAAGAAATTAAAGCCCACCCTCTTTAAATGAATGAGCAGTGACTGATCGATCAGATTACAACATGTGGCACAGGTGCAAGTTCCATACAGCAGGCAGAAACTGCTGCTATCAAAGCTATGGCCAGAAAACTTGACAGATACCAGAAGGAAGTTAACACGCAACCACAAACTTCATAGATGTGCATCTCATTATTATTAACCCTTGCTTTTCATACTTTGCATTTCTTAGTAGTGTCGATATTATTTTATTTTAGAAGTCTACCTCACTATAAATATGCACTATCAGATGTTCCCAGAGAAAAAGCATTACGATTGCTAAATGAACTTAGATATGAATAGTATCTGAAGAAGAAGAAATGGTAGGTCTGTGATTAAAACTTGGTCTACATGGATTATGTCCACACACTTCCCCATCAGAAGATTTGGATGGTAAGCCTGTTACTTCAAAAAGGGGCTTCATAATGGCTAAATCAAAACTAGCAGCCACGGGCTTCAGCCTAAACTGTCTATCAGCAGATTCCTGAGGCTGTGGCTCACATGTCAATCTGAAAGATTCTCAAGGCAGATGACTAAATCTCCACGTAAGTTAATTTATTGCAGAGCCATGGGCCTGCTAGCACATTCATATGTGCTGCAGTTACAGACTGTTCATTAATTAAAGTTGATGCTTTAATTAAAAGTTTTGTTACTCATCAGGCAACAACTGCATATTCAGGAACTATCACATAATAAAACCACTGTTAGTCTTTTCTTTATGTATTCAGCTGCAGAACAAAAGGTAGTGGTTGTACAGTCATCAAGAAGTTGAATTTCTGCAGGTAACATTTCTTCTCAAGAACAAACTCAGCAACATAAAGATCTTGCACTGAAAGAAGTGAAAACTTTTTAATATAAAACAAGGAAAACAAAAACCAGTCACAGTTGTTTACAGAACATCCTTCCATAAACACTGTCAGTCATTCTGACTTCAACATCATATCACTTACTCATTATCATTAGTCAGAAAGACAGCACAATATGTCTCCAAAGGAAGGATAGTTTACTCTGCACCACTCTTTCCAAGTTCTCACATTTAGTGCTCACTTGTAAGTTTTCAAACCTACAAACAAAATCAGACAACTGGACATCTGAATGTGACAGCTACAAAACAAACATCTCAATAAATGCAACTTTTTCCAAAACATTTGTGGTAAGACAAAGTTGTCATTCAGTAAAAAATATAAGAACAACATGCTGCAGAGCATTTAACAGAACCAGATGCCCTGCATAAAGTAGAATAAAGAGGATTCTGAACTTGAGGAATTGGCCTTGAATTTTTACAACATATTTAAAAACAAAAATCTATTCATATTGATTGTTTCTAAATAAGATGTTTCATTAACCGCATTAACTAGAAATAGCAATTACAGTTAGCATAACATGAGGTCTATTCAAACAAAATAAACAGAATCAGAGAATCACAGAATAGCTTAGGTTGGCAGAGACACTAAAGGTCATCTAGTTCCAACTCCCTGCCATGGACAGCACTGCCAAACACCAGACCAGGCTGTCCAGGATCCCATCCCACCTTGCTTTGAATGCCTCCAGTGATGGGGTGTCAACAATTTTGGGCAGCCTATGCCAGTGCCTCATAGCCCTCTGAGTAAAAAAATTCTTCCTAATTTCTAACCTAAATCTTCTCTCTTTTAGTTTAATGTCATTCTCCCCTGTCCTGTCACTTTTAGACCACGTAAAAAGTTGGTCCTCCTTCTGCCTGTAAGCTACCCTGAAGTACTGGAAGGCCACAATGAGCTCTTTCTGGAGCCCTCTCTTTCCCAAGCTAAACAAGCCCAACTCCCTCAATCTTTCTTCATAAGAGAGATGCAGAGGTGTTCCAGCTTTCTGATCATCTTCATGTCCCTTCTCTGTACCCATTCCAACATCCTTCCTGCACTGGGGGCCCCAGGCCTGGACGTGAAACTCCAGATGCATCCTCATGAATGCAGAGTAGAGGACAATCACCTCCCTTGCCCTGCTACCCACCCTTCTTTTGATGCAGCCCAGGATGCTGGCCTTCCAGGCTGAAAGCGCACACTGCTGATTCATGTCCAGCTTTTTGTTCATCAGATTTCCAAGTCCTTCTCCGCCGGGTTCCTCTCAATGAGTTCTTCTCCAAGTTTGTAAACACATATGGGATTGTCTCTACTCAAGTGCAGCATCTGGCACTTGTCCTTGTTAAACTTCAGAGGATTCTCATGTGCCATCTTTTCAAGTGTGTCTAAGTCCCCCTGGATGGCATCCCTACCTTCTGTTATGTCAACTGCATCACTCATCTTGGTGTTGTTGGCAAACTTGCTGAGGGTACTCTTGATCACACTGTCTGTTGTTGATAAAGATGTTGAAGAGCACCAGTCTCAAGACAGATCCCTGGGGGACACCACATGTAAATGGCCTCCACCTGGACGTAAGAGTCACTGACAACAACCCTTGGCTACGTTGGTTAGCGACCATGATCTAACCAACTCTTTATCCACCAAACAGTTCAAATCCATATCTCATCCCCATTTTCTGGAAAAGAGCAAGGGAGATGAAAAACAACATTCAAAGGCACAGAGACAAGAAAAATAAGGAACCCTCAAACAAAAAGTAATAAGAGGGTAGGGCAGGTAATGTCAGTGATTTGTTTTGTCACAAGATGTTAGTGTCAGGTTATGTAATCAGCCCACATGATTTAAGAATTCATGTAGGGATAAAATGTTTTTCAGTTAGCAATATGAATATGCGTTGGCTTATGTCAAGTGCATGTAAGTGTTAATCTCAAGAACATTACATATGGTGTCTTTAAACAACTGAATTTACTACTTCTTATGGCTTTATGTTTAAGAAAGATTGCCTTAGTGCTATCTTCAGAATAAATAAACAAACAAACAAAAATAAATAAAAGCATAGATGTAAGCTGTAATACTCCCAAGCAATTGTCTTACTTAAATATTTTCAGAAGTCTTTGCCTTCAAATTAGGATACAGACAAAATGATGTATGAAGCTGAAACACTGAGGTAGGTATCACACCAACTATGAATAAGAGAGGTGTAAACCCTGGTAAACAATGAAATGAAACCAGAAGAACAATGAATATGCTAAACACTTGCATGAGGGAAAATATGAAATAAATATGTAGCTACAAAGCCAGAAGGTATCACTGAAACTTCGTTTGCCTTCCACAAATCAGAAATGCACACCATCACCAATTTGCCATGGCTCAAACACTACAAAAAACAGTAACTACAAAAAAACGGTAACAACAACAAGTTTTCTTATGGGTCTTCTACAGTGGCTTTTAAATCTGCTTTATAAGGCATTAAGACAATGGCTGTCCAAGACCTCAGCTTGATGCAATCAAGTTCAGAGCCAGAAATCCTCAAAACACATTACTCTTGTTTGGTAACACCAGTAATGCAGCTGGGGTCTCTCCATTTCCTTACCTCTTTTAAAGAACAACAAACAACAAACCAACCTCAGCTGTTATCTCAGTGCACTAAAGTCTCTTATTAGTGATGCAAGTTCAGCCAGATCAGCTCAGAGTGTGCTACTAGGGTGGAGAAGCAAAACTTATGTTTTAGAGCATTTCTGCATCCTTTTTTTGCCCAAGATACATCACTTTATGAGAGTAAAGAAGCTCAAAGTAAAGAAACAGTTCTTTTGCCAATGTACACGCGTAGGATAAGATACTGAGAGTAACAAAAGATTTCTGCAGGGACACAACCTTGACCATTCCATGAACCTCTCTTCCACTCGAATCCCATTTCCATTTTCTTAAGTAAGTTTTAGCAACAGTAAGATAGGAAAAAGAGTAAGATTTAATAGAAGACTGTTTAAGTGAGCTTAGTTAAAGAAATATAATGGTGTGAGCCACTGTTTGGAAGAAACAGGTAGCAGTTCGGTATCTCTCAGATCACACAGAAGAAAACCTTACTGGCACCATTAAAAGGGCACATATTTCACAGAAGCTGTTGAGAGGAAGACGATCCATCTCTCCAAGGCTGTAGGAAATCAAGAGGTCTGTTTCTTCCCCTCTCTCTTTTGCACCAGGCTGGATAAACACACCTGGCAAACTGCAGTGCAAACTGCACCTATTTCTCCATTTTGCCCAAACTGCACCAAGTTTGCAGATGGCAGGGCCATCTGTGCTGCTACACAGAAGAAAAGAAGCTACCAGTGACTAAAGGAGCCAGAGGTGAGCATGCATGGGAGCAAAAAACTCAACAAAGCAGCACATGTGACAGAAAATACTGCAACATTAAAAACAAAACAAAACAAACACAAAATAAGCAAAATCCATAAATCACTACAGAAGGTATTACTGCACTGGCACAGAAAGGAGCTCAAGCAGTATGACACTTTTCTCAATCATTAACCAAGAGGGGGGTGAGGGGGTTGAAATCCACATGCTTCCTGATGATAGGTCAGGGCAGGTTTATAACTACCTCCTTCAATTTCAGTAGTCCCAAACAAAAGCAAGCATTTCAGAGAGCAGGTACACCTAGCAGAGCGTCTTCCCAAGAGCAAGTGCCAGGCACAGTGCTGCACCAACAGGGAAAACACTGATGGATATGCATCCATCCATGACCACAAGCACCCTGCAAACATGCAAGAACATGAGGAAGAAAGGCTCATACCCTGTCTCTTGCACAACGTGATGGCCAGGATTCCTGCTAGTCAGGCAGAATGAACTTGTCAGGAGAAGCGCAGAATACAGGACTTTCAGGTGGAAGGAACCAACACCAATCAGCAAGTCCAATTGGCAGACAGCTTCAAGGCTGACCCACAGTTAAGCTACATAATCATGTAAGAGCATTATCCAAGTGCCCTCTTTCAGACTTGGCTGAAGAAACGAAGGTGACACCTGAGCCTAGTGGTTATAAATTTACCATTAAGAATTATTCAAAGGCACAGTACCAGACAGTTTTATTATTTCATGAAGTGCTTTGTTCAGTGTTAAACCATGCAACTGATTTATTGGAACCTTAAAAGGTACCTTATCCATGCTAAACACATTAGCTGATCAATTAGTTCGACATCAAGGTCAGCTCTCTTTTCCTGAGGCTGTCCACATTCACATCTCCCAGTTTTTGCCACCTAAAATCTTATCAACAAATACTTCTAATTAAACTAGAATCCAAAAGCAAAACAAAAGAAACAAACAAAAAACACAGAAAATTTACCTGTTCCGAGTTCTTGTGTACAGGAAACTCAGCTGATCTACACTCCTATTCACACAAAGCAACATTTTGGAAAAGGAGACGGTCCACTGACCAAACAAAAGGAAATGCATCAAGGTCTGAGACATTCATTTTCATAAACTGTTTTGTGACAGTGTTCAAATTCCTGCAGTACCTGGATAGGAGGTTCTCAATATTCTTTTTTGACAGGAAGGAGCCAAAGCTCATTCTTGCTCTTCAAAATTCAAATATACAAAGTTTAAACTTTGAAGGAAATAAATGCTTTCATTTCTCACTGTTAAAAAAAAAAAAACCTAAAAAACACACATACACCAAAAAAAAAACAACCAAAAAAAACCCCCACTTTTGCAAAGAAATTCATGTCAGGTAAGTCCTCGCAAGTTTCAACATCTTCTTCCATTACTAAAAGCGATTCCAAAGATTAACGTGTTATTTGAAATGAAACCAGATGGAAAAATACAAATCTAGCAAATTACAAATTTTAAGTGCTAGGTAAACACAGATTACTTGATTAAGTACAGTTGCTTCTCCAGGCACTCTCTAAGAAGCAAATTCAAGACTCATCATCCTTGTAGCTTCCTTTCCTTCAGGAAAATGATAAAAGAGAAGCTGCACACCGTTCTGTCCCTGTGATGCAAATTTTGATAGGTTTCTGTGTACCTAAAAATAAAAACCTCGAATCAAAGATAAATGTAAGACCACACTAAAACAGCTATGGATTTCAAACATTTTTCTTAGATTTTTTTTTCATCAATTCAAAATAAATGGTGTTAGATAAGACACATTTATGTAGTATATTATTCTATGAAATGCCTATCAATCCATGGTGGTTATCCATTTTCAAATTGAAACAGTACTTTTTGCCTTTAGCCTTCTTACCTAATCAGTACTGCGGTACTCAATCAACTGGACCAACAAACACTGTGACAACTGTCACATAATGGTTACCCGAAGCCAGATAATTCTGTAAGAAAATACTGCCTACATTCTACAAATCCTTACTGAATAACTATTCTCCACTAAAATCAGCAACTTGTGAAACATATTTAAAATATACATTGGAAGTATCGTATTAGATCTTGGGAAAACTACTTAAGCAGCAGAATGTGCATTATGAAAAAGCACCATCCACCAATAATAACACAAAGAAAACAATCCCCAGTTTGTTAGCAGCAAAGTGAGCCAGTCAACACTGGAAAACGCTCAAAAATACACTGCCTCTACAGCACATTACCCCAACTTTGCTCACATTACAGACAACCCTCCATTTGTGAGGAAGGTCCATTTTTAAAACAAGACAGTCTGCAGAGCAAAATGACACCTACTGAGAGTATAGTAAAAAAAAAAATAAATCAGTGGAAATGTGGGCATGAACAACAGATTATCAACTCAACACTAACATTGGAAAGTAAACAAAACACTCACAGTATAGATCTAAGAAAATGTCAACAGAAAAACATTATAGTCCCAGATGCTGTTACTAAACTAGGCTGGAGAAGTGGAAGCTGAGGAGTAAACACTGAGCCGAGAAGTAAAGAAGGCAGCATCAAAAGGAGCAGATCATGTAAAAAGTCCTCTGCAATTCCATCCTAAAACTTGGGGGGAGAGAAAAGTTATCTTGACAGTCTGCTGTCACAGAGATTATACCTGTCAACTTCAGGAAGAAGCACAGAATTAAAATAACCTTCTTTGGTTGCTGCCAAGGAACATGACCTGCAGTCAGTCAGTCCCACAATAGGTAAATAGCTTAAAGAAAGCCAGTAGCTATGAAATATTTTTACTGAGAGAAACTGTCACTTCAGTCAAGCCAGATTCAATCCTAATTTGTTGATGCCCATTTTTGTGCCACAGCTCATAGCAGCACCAATTCCACTGCAATTCACTGAAATTCACAGGCCCTTTGCTCCCCACCAGAACCTGCAAAGCAGCTCTGCCCCCACAGTGATGCTGTAAGCCACTTGTAGGATGCATGGCCAGTGAACAGTGCTAAGGTGTCTCAGCATAGTTCTCCACATAGATCTCCACATAGTTGATCCACCTCGGGGAAGGCTGCATGGAGCAGGGAGAATGTTGAGGAAGGGCAGAAGCAACTCAAGCTGACTCTTTTGAGATGGAAAGCATGGCATACTGATGGCAGGGAGCAGCAGACTCTCCAGACATTATAAATGCCCCTTTAACCATTTTAAACCACCACCACTGCCCCTGTTGGCTTAGCTTGAAGAGTACCAGCAAATCAAAAATTACATACTTACACATGTATTCAGTGTAGCTTTCAAGCTACACTGAAACAACACATACAGTCAAGATGGAGAAAAAGGCAACTATTTTCACTGAGGGCAGTCAAGATGAAGACGCAGGCTAGCACTCTTTGGGAATGACCAGATTGTCTTGCCAGCAGTACTCAAGTTCATGCTTTACTTGCCTCAAGCTGCACCTAGATGTGGTTTAGGAGGAAGGAGAGCACAGACACTGGTATAAGCCCAACAACATGGAACGATCACACACCCTAGCTATCATACCACTTTTTATTTCGCTATCCTGGCAGCACCACTGTGCCAAGCCAATACTAACTGCATACATTCAAGGTCCTTCTCAGGAAGGCCTATCACTTTTGTGCCCCAAGAGCCTCCAAACACAAAGACAGATCAGTGCTGAGGTTCCCTGTAATGTGTTAGTCACTTAATCCCATCCTGAGAGATTTCCGTCTGTCCCAACAGAGAGGCAAAGACTACAGACTGGCCTCAGCTCAGCCTTTTTGCCTTTGGCACAGTGCTGATACCCATCATCAGTATCTCAGTATCAGTGTAAAAACCAACAGTGCCTCTTCTGGGTTTTCCTGAATGTGTAACTAGCATGCACTAACAATTATCCCATGGCAAAGGGGATAATTTTGCTGTAGCTGAAGTGTGTGAATTCTGTTGGTAGCCAAGAAACTATCTCCATCCTTAAGTAATATTTGAAAATAATATGAGCCTTTTCTTTGCAGACTGTATAGATTCACACTGCTAATAAAAGACAAAACTAAGACAGAATTAAATACATGCTTCAGGAACATGCCTCAGCACAACGTATGGGTTGATGAGAAGGCACATGAAACATTTTTTTCAAAAACGTACCAAGTTTCTATGAGAAGTTGTACCTCTAACTGAACTTAAAATTAGGTCTGTCTCACAAACATGTGCACAGGATTATAGATGTTTTTTGTTTTTTTTTTTCCTAAAATCAAGTTTCACGTTTGTGGAACAGATCCAAAGAGCTGGTTTCTACGCATTCCTGAGGGAGAAAGGGCTATACAAAAGCCTTTTTTTTTCTACATGTATTTCCCAGAGGCCTAACTAATGCAAAAAGAAACGTATCAGGCTTCTACAGTGGGGGAAGGGCAGGAGAGGATTAACATGTTTTATTTGAAGAGTGTGCGCAAGTGGGGAGGAATAAGTGATTCAGTACTAGCAATTAAATGTTCTTCTGCTTTAAACCATATGGTAAAACAGCTAAAAAATCCTCTTCAATATAAAATCCTACTTGAGTAAATGTCAAGGAAAACTGTGATAAACTTGGTCAAAAAAGCTGCTGTGACCCTGAGGAACGATTTCGATAATATACGTACATCTCTTGAGAGTCACCAATATCAGTACATCAGCATCTTGAAGTTAAGAGTATAAACACAGGAGTGCACACTCACATTACAAGTCATCATCACCTGCACAGTTTCACACACAAATACTTGGAGTGTTTTCCTCCTCCTAAATTGATTTTATACATGCTTTTTTCTGTTAGGCTCTTCAGGAATGTACCAGAGTAGATGCTGGGCTCAGAAACTCTTCAAACTGAAATCAACTAAAAAAAAATAATAATAAAAAAATCAACCAATGGGGAACAGAGCGTTATTCTTGTTTGAGTGTGAATCACTCTTGGGGACCAGTCATAACTGGTGCTCCCCAGGGGCTGGTGCTGGGGCCTGTCCTCTTCACTATCTTCATTGATGACCTGGATGAGGACACTGAATGCATCCTCAGTAAGTTTGCAGATGACACCAACTTGAGAAAAAGCATCAATCTGCCTCAGGGTAGCAAGGCCCTACAGGGAAGGATCTGGACAGGCTGGATCACACAGCTGAAGCCAATGGGATGAGGCTCAACTACACTCTGGCCATAACAACCCCAGGCAATGCTTCAGACTCGGGGCAGAGTAGCTGGAAGACTATGTAGAAGAAACAGACCTGGAGTGTTGGTTGATGCTCCTCAGCTGAAAATGAACCGCCAGTGTGCCCAGTTGGCCAAGAAGGCCAGTGGTATCCTGGCTTGTATCAGAAATAGTATTACCAGCAGGAGCAGGGAAGTAATTGTAGCTCTGTACTCAGCACTGGTGAAGCCTCACTTTTAGTGCTGTGCTCAGTTTTGGGCACCTTGCTACAAGAAAGACGTCGAGGCCCTGAAGTGTGAGAAGGGCAACAAAGCTGATAAAGAGTGTGGAGCGCAAGTCTTATGAGAAGCGGCTGAGGGAACTCAGATTGTTCAGTCTGGAGAAGAGGAGGCTCAGACGAGACCTTATCACCCTCTTTAACTACCAGAAGGGAGATTGCAGTGAGCTGAGGGTTGGCCTCTTCTCTCATGTAATTGGTGGTAGGACTAGAGGGAATGGCCTCAAATTGCATCAGGGAAGATTCAGGCTGAACATTAAGATATAGTACTTTTCTGAAAGAGCGATCAGGAGCCGGAATGGGTTTGCTAAGGGAAGTGGTGTAGTCACTGACCCTGGAGGTCAGTCTAAACATTCAAGGAACATTTAAACGTTGTGTTGAAGGACATGGTTTAGGGAGAGCTATCAATGACAGATGAACAGTTGGACTGGATGATCTTGGAGGTCTTTTCCAACCTTGGTGATTCTATCATTCAAAAAAATTCTGACTCAAAAATCACAAAATACTCCAGACTGATTTTCAAAGTAACATACTTCCTTCAAACTTTTCCAGATTATTTGCTTTTCAGTCTTTACTATTTTAATATTAACTCAGCAATGTACATGTTCTACCCTGAATTTCCCTACACTGAAATAAAAGCACTTTCTACTAGAATTCTTTTTCATATATCAGTTCCTACTACTAAAATAAACCCAATGGAAAAAATGAATAAAAGACTTTTGCTCCAGAATTAAGACTGCTGCTACTGGGTACTTCATCACCCATAGGCAGTGCACTGCACAGTTTTTGCCCCATCTGATCTCTTTTGGGGACCTAATCCTGTCTCCAGCCATCACATCCTGTGTCTCCAGCTCCAGCTGCTCATCACAGCACCATTGCTGTTCAGGAAGTGGGTCCCACCTCCACAACTACTGGAGCTTGGCTCTTGGGATTTTGCTGTTGCTGTTTTTGCTTTAAGCTTTCCTCTTCCCCTTACTCTATCAGAGCAATAGCAATTACAGCAAATGGTCACAGGATAAGTTCGCCGAATGTATGAGCTGCCTTCATTTCTACCAGGAGGAGAAGCAGCAGACTATGTAGCTGTAGCCCATAGATTAGTACACACTTAATAACATACAAATGAACAAGTTTTCAAGTTCTGCTGCTCTTGCAGGTTCAGAAACTCCATCTTTCATCTAAACAGTGTTTTCATTTTTAATATAGTATGCAAGTAATATATAGCTGTTTTCATACAAAGTAAAAACAAGTTCATTCACAGAGTTATTTGACATTAACATTAATTACAGTTTAAATAACCTAGGTTATTTAACAAGTTCTGTCAATAATATCATCATCCATCCTTCTCCCCGTACCCACTTGTAAAAAAGTGAAAGAAACCAAATTAGTTATTAACTTAAAACCAAATCATAAGGTTGTTTGCTCTGTAGCTATGCTTTTAGATAATGTGCTACTTTGCATTATATTTAAGACATTTAATAACAGGAACCAAAGCAACCAAGATTTATTGATAATTTTCCTCAGCCATTTATTCTTTTCTATTATCTCATTTTACAAGATTTTAAGACTTCCAGCTTTGCAACATTATACTTGGAACAATAACTTCACAAGTGATAGAGATTTGTACACCTTTCTAACTCAGAGATCAACATTTTCAACAGTAAACTATCTGCTAAGGAACTGAAAAAATACTAGAGTCTTAGAAACAAACTATTATATCCTAGCAGATAATTTTTACAGTACAAGGTAACATTGAATAGCACAGTATTTCTTTTAATAAGATGGCTAGGAAGTGAAGATCAACAACAAAACATTGGAGATAGTTGTACAGACTCTCAAGGTGCACAGTAATTTATCCCATGAACTATGACGACACAGCAGATTTGCCATCATTAGGAAAAAAAAAAAAGATGGAAGAGATCTATTTTCTGGATAAGAAAAGCAAGACTAGCATGTGAACACCTGGGCTTGGTATCAGAATTTCACCCAATAGTTTCAGATCAGTATAGTAGTATCAGTTCAGGTTGGCAGGGAGCCCTGGGTCCATCTGGCCCAACCTTCCTCCAGCAGAGACACCCAGAGCAGGGTTCTGGTTCACCCAGGCAGGTTCTGGAGATTTCCAAGACGAGATCTCACAGCCTCTCTGAGCAATCTGTGGCAGGGCTTTTTCACTTACATGGTTAAAAAAGTAATTGCTGATATTCAGTTGTACCTCTAAGGCAGTACTGGGTTATATTTTTGTCAGGTTGACTGAGAATCTCAAATGCAACTTGTCTCAGGCAAGCGAGGGGAACACTGAGGAATAGGCAGAATACCAGATGATGTGGCTCTGGGACAGTATAAGCCAGCTGCTTTCCAAAATGTTTGTCTGGTTTTAATCAAGCTGCTACCTTTAACACTTCAGCTGACAACATCTATGACTTTAGATACAAGATCCAGAAGCAATGAAAACTGCAGGAGTAGCATGCAAGTCACTCAAGTGTAACACCACATGAGGGCAGTGACTCACTCAATTGTCAGCTTCTAAGTGCTGGTATCTTTCTTCATTCTTTTTTTTCCTCTTGCATGCATCTTTGCAAGAGACAGCAAAGATCACACTGTTTGGTTATATTGAATGTATTTCTCTATTTTTCCACAAAGGTTTAATCATTACAGCAGCTGTTTTTTTTTCCATTATTATTCTACCCAGTGCCAAGATGGATGCTGCACCCCATATGAGTACATCTATGCATGCTTTCAAAACATGTCTACTCAGAAGAGAGAAAGACTCCACTCAGTCACCTATTTGAAAACCATTTTGAAAAAAAAACTTGGTTTTTATTATTTACTTACATACACAGCTTGGAAAAATTCCACCTAAATTTCAAAAACATCTCCTTCATAAAGCCATATTCCTTTACATCTGGTCTTACTTGCCATGAATCACTTCAATAAAAGTAAAAATACTTTCCATATTAAGTCCTCCAAGCTCACATAGCATAATTAAAAATGTTTTCTTTGTATATTTTTGCATATTTACTGGAAGACATTTCAAGCTAATGAAAAGGAAATGTCTTAGTACACATTTGTTTCATACATTATGCTTACCTTGCATTACACCATTTACTTCTCAATTTCCAGATAACCTCTAGCACACTGCAGGTGTAATTTATAAACAGCAATTATAATACAATATGAATTACAACATAAGTACACTGAAAGAACATCAGCAGAAGGTAATGTAGAGGGAACTCCTAAAACTGCACACAATAATTAAAAGTCTTCATAAGAAATTCCACATGAACTAAAAATTAAAAAAAAAAAATCTCATGGCAGGCCAGGAAGGTTATAAAAATAAATTAATGGGACAGTAAACTTCAGCATCAAAATAGCGTGTGTTCTGCATGCAAACCAGACTTCAAAAAACTTTCTCTTGAGACATGAAAACAAAATCTGAAGCTATTTGGGTTAGGCTGGAGCAAAGAGTGTGACAGTGGGTGGTGTTTTGCCTACAGACGCAACGTGATTTGAGAAACTCATCATTGCTGGTACAACACATCACTGTCCAAATTATCATTCAGTACAGCATGTGCACTATTACTGCAGGTTGAGGAGTTACTGAACTGTGTGTTAAAAGAACACAGTGGCAAAAGTTTGGCTAATAGAACCCATCCCTATGGAAATGGATCATAAACCTGGAAGCCAGCAGCATGTGCTGGCACAGTGTAAGGATTTCTTCTTTCATTTTCAGGTTTCCCCTTGACAGCATTTCCCTCCTCAAGACTGAAAATCCACAACCCAGTGGCTGGTAGAGACGCACTACTGATATGTACTTGAAAGTACCACCCAGCAGTATAGCAAATCCTAAGCCTCTTTAGTTGGCACAATCCCTGCAAGAAATAATGCATTCATGCCACAATAGCCAAACAGCTGAATTGGTCTGTATCCAGATAACTAGCTTTCCTTCTTTCCTACTTCTTAGAATATCTTGTCTGCTTCTATCACCCACAAATCTAATGCAGGAAGAGAAAACCCTATAATAAGAGCTATATGATCCCAAGCTTATAACTACAGCTTCCCAAATAAAAGAAACAGGTATAACTTGAACTTCAAGAAGAAATAATATGAGTCCTCAGTATAACATCTGAACTTCAAGCAAACATGGCCCTTCAGGATCCTGTCCCTCCACCACATTTTGAGACAAGAAAATCCATATTTACCTGATAAATATAATTCCTTATAACATGTATCATTATACGTTATGTACAATAATATTACTAAGGTAAAATAATTACTGATAAAGAACATTTTACAAAGGTACAGATTTTTAATTGGCTAGTGCCTTTAAAGTTCAAAGCAATACTTCGTACAAAAGGAAAGCACTTAAAAGGTATGAAGGTTACACGCTTGTTTTATGTTGGTCATTCAGGCAAATCTAAGCAACAACTTGAGAATTCTGAAAATTTTCCTCTAGCTGAAGCATCAAAATGTAGGCTTAGGTAGCCCACACAGCTTACTTACGTGATCAAAACACTATAATCACCTCAAGTCCCAGGATCTTTAGAAGCAGATCTCATTTTGCATCTAGTCACACTGCAGCTTTCCCAGAGCCATGAACTCACTTGCCTGCTGCCCCATGCAGTTCAGGAGGGTAACACAGCAGGCCAATACCATCAGTGTGTGTTAGCTGGGAAGATCATGATGCAGAACTCACAACCCTCATGCTGCCCCCAATTCCAAACATGTGTGGTGCTTTTAAAAATGATGGTAGGTTTCACAGCAGCTCTTCTAGATCTTATTTCACACTGAGGCAATGGCCAGAAGAACAATAACTACTTTGTTTGTACAGTAAAACAATGTGATATTGCCCAGATCACTCTGAATCACCAAATTATGAAGTTTTACTGCACTATGTGAAATAGCTAGACTACCAACCCAAGCCATAAAGCATCAGATCTTAGGGATTTCCCTCTTCTATTTACCCATTTTCCCCCTTCCATTCACTCTCTCAAAATAGATGGCAGCTCTTTCATTAGCTACATTTCATTAACAAGAAAAGCATGCAGACAGATTATACAAACAGCAGCAGAACACTCCTGTGGCTTTAGGCATGGAGACCACTGCCATGCTGCAGGCATCCCACTGCCCCTCACCACTCCTCTCTGCAGCCTGCTACCCTGATGCCCAGACAGCCCCTACAGCCACCAGTATGGGGATCTGGGAGAGCACAGGCTGGGTGGACTGGGCACAGCCCAAGGGTGGCAATGGACAGGGGTCAGCAGAGACTCCTATCAGCCTCCAGTACGAAGCAGAAAGGAAAGCTAATTACAAGATGAGGAAGACATACAGGAGCAAGGGAAAAATGCTTTGTACTCAGTGCATTAATGATCCCTAGAAAGGGCACACTGTTCAAGGAGCACAACCTCCGCACCCTGATAGAGTATAAGGAGGCAACAGAAAGACACCAAAGCCAGCATAAGTAGGACTGTTTCTCCAGCTGCTGCAGCCCCACAGGTGGCCCCACCTTACAGCCACCCTTTCTGACCCATCTACAGCCAAGCCAGACCTCAGCCCTGCAGCCCACGGCATCTCCTACAGAACCCTCCTCCCCACATGGCCTCATCTGCTGCCTCCTCACTCACCTCCTGCAGAAACCTTCTTGACTGATTTCAACAAACAAACAAGCTAATTAAGCACTTAGACCCTAACCACAATAATGAAATAGTCCAAAACAAAACAAAAAAAATATACATGCATGTATGTATCTGCTAATACTGCAAGGGAATCTTCTCAAAGTGTTTAAAAATTCCCCACTCCTTTTTGTTTTGTCTTCTGTTCCCTATTAAGAAAAAGAATCAATGTCTATAAAACGCAACAGCAACCTCTCACTATTTAATACATTTGGGTTCCTATGCAAAACAGAACTTTCAAAAACACTGATTATTCTGATGTCTCCTAAAAGGCAGATTTGTTCCTTGTTTGCTAATGCTGCAAAGCAAAATACATCCTATTGATTATGGATCTGAAGGGAGTGAGTTGTTTGTTTAATCAAATGAGCTTTGGTGATGCTGATAAGCAAGGTACACTTAAAAATAAGTACAAATGGAAAAGCATTTACTAGTTATGCAACAGATATGCTGTCTTAGCAAAAACTAAAAGCACTGGCATGATTTAATACCAATAATAAGAAAAATTAGTGGTACATTCTAGAGCACAACCACAGCTGAAGACTTTTTTCCCTTCGTTTCTTCTTGTAATATCAGCATGACTCTTCTTTGAAAAACATACTGATATTCAGCCGCTAGTTATTTATATAAACACAGACTGTTCTGTATATGCCAATACCAATCACTTCAAAGTCTGATGTCTTTGAAACATGTATCAAGATACAAGCTAAAAATGTTGCTCATTAGCAGCATACACAAAGCGGCAACCTGTACAGCCACAATTTACATAATGTAAGTATCAAAGAGTTAAGTATTATTCTTTTTTTGCTGTTGTTATTTTTTCTTATCCAAACTATATGGCACTAGAAACCATACAATATCTGTACACAACACACCAACAAAAGATGACCCAGGCGGGTCCCCTCAGCAGCACTGAGGTCCTTGGGCGTTTCTGTTCACAGGGACTATACCTCAACACGCAGAAGTATTCTGAAGTCACAGACAGGTGTTGAATTCAGGCTCTGACAGAAATTAAGAAAACTTGTTAGAGAAAAGGGATCTCTCTGCAAAGCATGTATAAACATAAGTCCATTTACAGTAAGTGACTCACAGTTAGGTTAAAAAACTTGATCTCCTGAGTAATTTGAACAGCTTCATTGTTAGCTGTGATGGAATTAAATCAGTCAGTCAACAGTGACAAAAATGTATAAGCCTCTCAGATTTGGAGCCTGTACCACTAAACTTTACAAAACTGAAGCAATTATTTTCAGCTGCTGTTATTCCTTCTTGTAACAATTTAGTTGATAAAAAGTCCTTTATCATTTAAATAAGCTTTCAACTTCTGCTGAATAACTAAAAATTAATTTCTTACCTTCAACCCAAGACGCATGGCTATTCTCACAGCTCTGTAACAAAAATAGTAGGAAATGAGCCATAGGCAATGGCTTGGATCTTGTCATCAAGTAATGAGTCTGTCACAAAAATAATGACCACACAGCAGCAGCCTACTGGATATCAGTCTGTTTGCTGCTCGAAACTAGATTTTGGATCAATAGTGAAACAAACCAACCAGTCAACTAAAACCCCCACAATACTGCCCAAAGAGCAGCAAGAATTAAAAGCATTAGTGTTGGTCTCACTCACGAACCAGACACCAGGACACATATTAGCAATAAACAATCCTTTAAGCATATGTTAAAAGACAGACTATGAAACAGAACATTTATCTGCATACAGTGTGAGCCACCAGCCTTGAATTCTTCACTGTGCCAATGGTGAAAGCTTTTTAACAAGAGATCCCAAGACACAGAAAAATCAAAATAATGTTCTGTGTTCCATAAGCTCCCCCTCTCTCCTTGGCCCGGCTCTCCCCCAGGGCCTTGGTTCTTGGTTATCTCTCTGGCTGGAAATAATTGCCTGCCTCCAAAAAGCATCTGGGACAGCGTTCACCCCTTAATCAGCAGAAAGACTGCTAAGTGACACAAGGCACTACCGCCTCCTCCCCAGAGTAATCACACTGTCTCTGCAAGGCAGTACTTGTGCTATCCAGAATTAAAGTGAATTCAGATGTGTTGCTCTGCCCTAATGAGAACCATTTCCCTGCACAGCCCCTCTCCACAGGCCCACTTCACACCACTATACCAGCTGCCTATTAGGATGTTTCTTATCAATACAGCTACTGCCAAGGGTCAATTAGCCCAGCTGGCATGCTGATCTCAGGGAAAATCCATCTGTAGAGATAAACTAGGCTTGTGGTACACCTCAGTACATACATGCCAGCATTAATGAACTGTGTTATCTCTAATTTATTTGTTTATTTTATCACAGTGTAAGCATAGTAACACACCACAGTATGCATAACTATAAATTTGCAAGTCCTCATGCCCTGGCAGCAGCAGGATTCCAATAAAACTACCCTAGATTTATAAATCATGGATGAATTTACAACAAAGGACCAATGCTTGCAGGATTTATCAGTACACTTCCTGCAGATACACCAAGAAATAGACTGCATGAATCCAAGTAGCATGAGTCTCAGCAGCTGCTGTAACTTCATTCTAGGATGTAAGGTCAGCAGCTAAAAAACTGCACAGCCATGTTCCTGGTCACTTCTTTTTTCTGCATCACAGTTGGAAGATAAAATCTGAACATGATGCTCAACATCCTCACTAAAAAGAGGCACTAAAACCATCTTTTCTGGCAAGACATGACATGTTTAAACCCCATAATTGTTCCCTTTTATCCATGACTAATAACTTCTCATTGCTTGGCTTGTGAGACTGAGAGGCCAGATGGTGGCTGCAGCTCCTCACCGGAAGGGAGGGGCAGCGCTGAGCTCTGCTCTGTGACAACAACAGGGTTCAAGGGAACAGCACAGAGCATCATCAGGGGAGGATGAGATTGAGGGTTAGGGAAAAGGTTCTTCAACAGAGGGTGGTGGGCATGGAACAGGTTCCTTATGACAACAGGCACAGTCCTAAGTGCTAGAGCTCAAGGAGCATCTTGACAGCACTCTCAGACATAGGATTTGAATTTCGGATGGTCCTGCGTGGAGCCAGAAGTTGGACTCAGTGATCCTTCATGGTCCCTTGAAGCTCAGGACATTCTGTGACAGCCAGTTTTCTGTCCTTCACATCAGTAGCCTTCTTAACAAACTAACAGCCAGAGCCCCTTTTCTACCCCATGCCTTTCAGATCCACGTTTGCAGCACCATTTAAAGGAAAGACATAAGAGCTGACCGACATGATGTAGCCAGACTGGACAGCTCACCTTTAACCTGCTACAGCTCTACTGCTGCTCCTCCTGTGGGGCTTACCTGCTTCTTGGTTCAGAACTTGCCACATACTTCCTCCAGAATGGCCTGTCTTTCCCACGTGTTTTCATCTATAAACACTGCATGGCCCTTAAATTCTAACAGAGCACAACAGCTGCAGTAAAACAATCAATCATGACTGAATCTGATGGCTTCAAATACTTACAGGAAATTGAAATCGTTAGTTAAGGAAATGACAAAACCATCCTTTCCCAGCCTTCAGAACCCTCCTCTGCACAAAAGGGAAATACTTAATGGTCATACTACTGTTAGATCAATGGAATGGAAATTTCAAGTTTTGTAGAACCTCATCCATGGCCTCTCAGAGATTGCAGCAAACCTCAGCTTGATGTCACATGAAAATTTTAACAGCTGATGTTTCTGTCAAGTGGAGAAGACTAAACTACTGTTAGTCCAACCCATGTTAAACACATGGAAACCTTTAAGACTCTTCAAAAAACATCTGAAAAACAAGTGACAGTGCACTTGGGTATTGAAAGTAATGAGCTTTGAAAAGAGAAGACGACATTCTTGCTTTGGGAGATCAGAAATAAAAAGTTTTATATTCTGTAAGTGATAACACAAAACAGAGGAAAACCCCATAGAAGGATGTCACTGCCAAGCCTAGACCCGCCGCTGCTGTGCAGCCACACTGTACTTCTCACTGTCTGGCACACACACCGCTGCTGGATCAGTGCGACAAGTCTGGACAGTGCATGCCAATACGGGTGGCTATCTGCCGCACACAATTTTCAAACTGCAAATGGATATGTATATTTTCATTAGACAGCACATCACTAGGAATACAAGACAAAGGCAATCACTACATGCAATTCTGTTTTGTTCTAGGCATCAGAAATGCTACACATACAACCCAATTTACATGTCCTAGTTGCTGAAAGTGAACTGAAGTACCTACTTTGCTTACACATGTAAATTCCCAAACAGTTTGCTACCAAATTTGGATTAAGACAATTTCAAAGCAGTTTAGTATTAAAGCTTAGATCTAAAGTGGCTTTAATTCTAACAAGGCCTGAATTCTAAGTCCTGCTGGATATAATTATAGGTAGAGTATCAGGTCCCCTTCTTACCATAACTGCTTTGAAAAAGAGGAAGTGAAGAGGAAGTGAAACATGAAGAATTAAAAATAAATTGTATTTTAGCTACCACTTTTTTTTCTTGAATGAGCAGAAGTAATCACCTGGCTTTATTACAATTTTGGTCTTCACATTCTTTTACTTGAGACAATCCAGAAAAGAATAAAACTACCCACCTGACCCATTTTGATTTGCAGCAGTACCAATAGCTCCACTGATGCATTTTCAAAAATTGACTGTTAGAAAGAAATGCAGCAACTCAAAGCTCTCTATTTTTCCTTTGTGAATTTTGACTGCAATGATGTCTAATTTCATAGCAATAAAACATTATTGTTTCTCGCTTCTGAAGAGAATTCTAATGTATGCCAGTGTTAAAGAGAGAGGCCTGTGAAATGCTTATGAGTTTACTGTCAGTATCTGATTAATTTTAAATCCACCTAAAGGTATACCCCTGCAAAGGAAGGAAATCTCACAGGTGTTATTGTTTAAACAATTAACACAATCATAATGCCTGGATAACTAAATACAACATTTGAGTGTCAATACCACATTTGCAATTCTGAACAATTCAAGTGTACATATTTGTTCCTATTGAGCTCCAAGGATCTAGGATCTACATGCTTCTATCACCAAGATTTTCTGAACATCATAGTTCACACAAATTCAGAGATGCAGTAGCACCTTTCTAATTTCATGTGCACTTTCAGATTACGAAAAATTCAAGGGGATGAAGTTGTGCACATATAATATGGAACAAACTCAACACGTTTCAACATGCTTAATTGTTGGACAACTCAGTTCCCCATTTCTATAACTTTGTCTAGTTTTGAGGAAATGTCAAATAAACAATATTACTAGGAGCTAACTTGTCATTGTTCTCCCCGCAGTGAAACAATTTACAGACACACTTTCAAAGCTCCTACACTCTCAAGATGGAGCTTTCAAATCTTATGAAATTGGATTTCAAGAACCTAAAATACCAATTAAGATCTTAGCTGTGAATGTTACAGAAGCAAACTAGCAAACCACTTTATTAAATACAGCTCAACATCAAGAAAAAGCATCACAGAATGCACATTTTCTTGATTGCTTCTGTGAGAAGTACAGTCAGGCACAAAAATATGTTTAGTAATTAGCATTTCTTTCCTTAAACTTTTGGGTTTTGGTGATTAAATATTACAACAAAATTGCCTCAGAAAGCAAGTCTGTGATCCCAGCTTTTACTGAAAGCATTCTTTAATCACAACACAAATGACTGTCTGCTTCAGAGGTGTAACTGGATACACACAGAATCACACAGAATGACCCGGGTTGGAAGGGACCTCAAGGATCATGTAGTTCCAACCCCCCTGCCTAGCAGGGCCACCAAACATACACCTTTACTAGATCAGGTTGCCCAGAGCCCTGTCCAACCTGGTCTTGAACACCTCCAAGGATGGGGCATCCACAACCTCCCTGGGCAGCCTATTCCAGGACCCAACCACTCTCCTAGTAAAGAACTTCCCCCTAACATCCAACCTAAATCTTCCCTCTTTTAACTTAAAACCATTTCCCCTATTCCTGCTATTATCAGCCCTTTCGAAGAGTTTACTCCCCTCCTGGGAGTAAGTTCCTTTCAGGTATTGAAAGGCTGCAATGTGTCATGGAGTCTTTTATTCAGGTAGAAAGGTAACTCGATCTAATGCCTGCTTGCGTCTTAAATACAATTGTTTAACTAGTTAAAAACAACAGTTGTCAAAACAACACCTCAAAAACTGGGGAAAAGCTCAGCAAAAGAAATCCAGAGATTTCACATTCAGATGGGTTTTATTTTGTCAGTAACTAAATTCTGGGACCCATTTCCAGTTAACTTACACTAGAACGTTCCTCCTTGTAGAGCAGAGGTTCCATTTGGCTGGTCCCAGGGATCCTGTCAGACAGCACTTCCCTGAAGTACTGGTCACGTGAAGCTCCAACTGGGCTTTCCCTGCCCCACCTGCACAGCAGCCAAGTCTCTGGCTGGGGATCAAACTGCATGATTCCCAAGGAGAGCACTTGACATGAACCTCAGTGAACAGCAGCTTTGCTCTGTTGTCTTGCCTTCCCCACCATAAGCAGAGTGACCCCACGCAGGAACTCATGTGGTGCACAGCCAGAACACCAAACCTGTAGTTATGTCACTGCTGAACAAGCTGTCACCTCATCATATCTCACTACTACAGATCTTATTCATCAGCAGCACTTTAAGGCTTGTCCACCCAGTACACTTTAAGCCAAACATCTATAGAGACCCTGAACCAGCAACATTTATACATGAGGCAGTAACTCCTTAATGCCATTCCGAATGGGGCTTGGGGCATCTCAGTCTGGAGATGTCCTGCCTGTGGCAGGGAGTCGGACTATGTAATCTGTACAGTCTGTTCCAACCCAAGCTACTACGTGGTTCCGTCATTCTGATTTAGCTCTATCCAGCCTGCAACCAGGACACTCATCATATCAATACAACAAGACACTCAGAAAATCTGGAAGTACTCAAGCACTGTAAACCTAGTACCCTTCAGCAGAGCCCTTTGTCAGACTCTGGAGGATGCCCTCACATGAGCCAGCAGTGTCATTCAGCACAGGTCTTCAACCCACCCCCTCCTCCACACATCAGCCATAGTCATGCTCCTCTCCATACCACCACCACTTCTCCTGAGGGGAAACAGCATAAAAGTTATGCAGGAACTTCTACAAGAAGCCATGTGAGCTGCAGAATGGTGTAAAATCATGATAATGGTGTAAGATTATGTGTAAAACTGCAAATGAATAGTTACTGTAAAGGTAGGATTGAAAAAAATAGAATAAGTAAGACAAGGTTGCCCAAGGAGGTGGTTGAGTCACCATCACTGGAGCTGTTGAACATTTAGATGCGGAACTAAGGGGATGGTTTAGTAGGGAAATATTGGTGGTAGGTGGACACTCGGATTAGATGATCTTGGTGGTCTTCTCCAATCTTGGTGATTCTATGATTCTAAGGCAAAAAAAAAAAAAAATCACCACACAGCATCGTCATTTAAGTCTGTATAACAAAAAACAGAGCTGAGTCCTCTTAGGACTAGTAACATCCATACTCTCACAGTCTAGAAAATGAGCAGCTCAGTTGTAAAATACGCACTAGATCACACACATTTTCATATATTATAAAAGGAAGCATAAGAAATGCAACATAACATATGGCACCAAAATGTCAACACTAGTACATACACATTTCAACACATGACAACACTTTGGCTGTTTTCTGAGACAGAGCTGCACAGGTTTCATTCTCTGAATACTCTGAAAGACTAGTGACTAACTAAATCCATCCTCTGATTCACTAGAGTGGTGGGAAGCGTCATAACTGTCAATAATCTGTCTGATTTATGGTCTTAACATCATAGAATCACTCAGGCTGGAAAAGACCTTCAAGATCATCAAGTCCAATCACAACCTAACCATACTACCTTAACAATCCTTTGCTAAATCATGTCCCTGAGCACCACTTCCAAATGTTTTTTAAACACATCCAGGGATGGTGACTCAACCACCTCCCTGGGGAACCTATTCCAATGCTTAACAACCCTTTCAGTAAAGTTTTTCCTGACACCAACCTAAACCTTCCCTGGTGCAACTTGAGGCCATTTCCCTTCATCCTGTCACCTGTCACCAGTGAGAAGAGATCAACCTTGCTCTCACTGTAATCACCTTTCAGGTATTTGAAGAGAGCAACAACGTCTCCCCTCAGCCTCCTCTTCCCCAGACCAAACAGCCCCAGTTTCTTCAGATATTCCTCACAGAGCATATTCTCCAAGCCCTTCAGCATCCTTGTTGCCCTTCTTTGGACCTGCTCCAGCACCTTAATGTCCTTTCTGTACTGAGGTGCCCAAAACTGAACACAGTACTCAAGGAGGGACCTCACCAGTACTGAGTACAGGGGCAGAATTACTTCCCTAGTTCTGCTTACTACAGCATTCCTGATACAAGCCGGGGTGCCATTGGCCTTCTTCGCCACTTGGGAACCCAGCTGGCTCATATTAAGCCAACTGTCCATCAGTTACACCAAGGCCCCTTTCTATCAGGCAGCTTTGCTGCCATTCCTCCCCAAGCCTGTAGGGTTGTCTGGGATCGCTGCAATCAACATACAGGACCCAACACTTGGCTCTCCTGAAACTCATACAGTTTACCTCGGCCCATTGATCCAGTCTATTCAGGTCCCTCTGTAGTGCCTTTCTCCTCTAAGGCAGATCAACACTCTCTCCCAGCTTGGTGTGCCTGTAAACTTACTGAGGGTTCACTCAATCCCCCTGTCAAGATCATTAATAAAGATATTAAATAGAAGCAGCCCTATTACCAAACACTGGGGGACACCACTCATGACCAACTGGATTTAACTCCATTAACAACAAATCTTTGGGGAGAGCCATCCAGCCAGCATTTCACCCAACGGAGTGTATGCCCAGCATGCTCTGTGTGTGCTGCTGTCTCTCAAAAGCAGATTTAGATCCCAAAACGTATGCCCAAGGCAACACGTTATCAAAAATCGTCTTTCTCTAATTACATAGCACAGACAGAGGTACTTCCTCATATCAGAACTCTTATGTAGTTTCTATTAACTTTCCACAGTAACCAACCAGCTTTTTCATAATAAAAACCTTCTTTAGGAGTTTTAGGAGCTGGTTCTAGGGGCAAAGAACAGCACTAATGCTTCTCCATGGTCTCAAGAGAAGCAGCCTTAGAAATCTAGAAAAAGCAGTTATCTGCAGCTGTTAAATTCTCTGTTTCAGTACTCCTATCCATCCCCATCCATTTAGTCCACCCATCAGCAACTACCAGGCTTACCAGTGTCTATAAAACTCTGCCTGCTAAAAGTAAAGAGGTGGTGTGACATGGGAGAAAAATTCAGCACAGAGTCCTAGCAGAATAGATCACTAGGTCTGTGATGTTCAGTCACTGCACCTGTCACTACCTTTATCTTCCTGTATCATCATTATGGACTAGTCTGAAGCAAAACCAAATATCAGTGGCCCAAAGCAAAGGCGCAGAAGAAATAAGAGCTTTTCTTCATCCCTCTTCAGAGCTCTCATTTAGCTAGTCCTGAAATCAAGGCACAGTTTTCAATAGCGTGACTCTGGAGTCTGCTAACATATTGAATATTTCCTCCATCTTCCCAGGAACACATGAAAAACAGAGGCAGGTAAGATTAAAAAGAAAACAGAAAAATCTAACAGAAATTATTCCAGCAGTCAGAAACCTCCAGAAAGCATAATACGCTTCACACAAGCACTACACATGAGAACACCTGACCTAAACGAAGAGTATCGCTGCCCCAACATGGCTGTGGAGCACAAAGTATCTGAAGAACATGTAAGCGGGGCAAGGATGGATGTGCACCGGGCATTCAAATGTATATGCACAATGCATATGCTGTTAGCCAGCCTCCCTTTCTGCAGTCACAGCTAGCTCTCCCCTTTAGCACAAGGCTTTTGTGCATTACTGCAATCACTGCACAACTTTAGAGACTGTAATTGTATGGGAGCTGCTGAATCACAGCCTGAACCTTTGATTAGTTATCTGAGGCAAGCAGTATGTCAGCCCTGGGAGCACAGGTGAAAGCAGTTCACCTGTGCTGCAGGAAGGGGTGGAGCCAGGCTCCACCTCTCCAGCCCCATTTAAGTGCTGACTGCCAGGGAGGAAGGATCTCTGCTGAGAGATCCACTCCTTTGGAGACCTTTACTGCGAGCCCTCTGCACGGGTAAGCGTTCCACCTATTTTCTCTTTGTTACCCTTGTGCCTAACTCTTTATTGGTTTATTTTTGATTATACATCTATTTGACTGTACTTTTCAATTATATTATTTTTTCCTTGATTGTACATTTGGCGAGCCAGGCAGGCTAGCTAAATACATCTAAATTTATATCATGTCTTTCCTCTGGAAGTTTTGTAAATGGATGAAGGGGGAGAACACTGTCCCCTTAGATAAAGTGATACCGGGACTGATCCCAGGATTTGTGGGATCTCCCTATTATGAATTAGCAAGTGTTATTGAAAAATGGGGTCCCTTAAGGGATATGGGGCACGTCTCCCCACATCGCTTAGCTGAGTATTTTCAAGGACTCAGCAAAGACATATTAATTACAAAAGAAAGGAAACTAGCTGCTTCTATAGTAGCATGGCCTCTGCTAAAGGCTCTAAATACTTCTGAAAGGAATAATAATACCTTAATAAGTGAGAACCAACTTCTTAAGGACCGTATTGAAAAATTAGAACAGGAACTTAGCCTGTTAACGGGGAAAAAATCAACCTTACTCCCCATAGGCCAAGTTCGCAATATTACTATAACTAATGATCAGGTTTCTGAACCAATAGATCATCTTGATCAAGAAGATAAAAGATCCAAGTCGGATCTCGAAGCCCCTATTTGTCTAGAACCACTAGAAGTCCGTCCAGTGTTAACTCAGAAAACAAAGAAAGTTCAAGATAGACCAGCAGGGGTGCCACCAGATCAATGGCCCCCTACCCAAACCCGTTTGCACGTGACAGCCCGGCCATACACGGCAACAGAATTAATGGATCTAGTGCAGAAATTCCGACAAAGATCCAGAGAAAGTGTACCGGCCTGGCTGTTAAGACTTTGGGACTCTGGAGCAGAAAGTGTTATAGTAAGTGGCCCAGAAGTAGCTAAATTAGCCTCTATGACCACTCACCCTGCTCTCTGACAAAGGCTTTATGCAGGTAGTCACCACGTTGATGAGAACCACTCTATAATTGCTTGGTTAATGGCAGCCAGCCGTATGGTGTGGCCGAACAAAACAGATATCCCTGTAAATTCAGGAATGTGGTCCTCCATGGAGGACCTTCAAAACTACATTCGAGAATTAGGTTTTAGAGAAGCTATCTATGAAGATACATTTGATGGACCCGACATGGTAAAATTCACAGCGGGAATGAGGGACCTAATCCTACAGCAAGCTCCCTCTCACTTATATGGAACCCTGGTTTCCATATTAAACCCTCTAGTAGCCTCAGAAGCAGCGGTCCAGCAGGCTGCTCAGTTAGTAGCCGATTTAGGAGAGACGGAACGCCTAAGATCAAAACGTAATGTTAGATTATTAGAAGAAGCAGAAGTATTGCCGGTGACTAAAATCAAAATGCCGGCTACTCGAGCTTCTCAATCGGGACCCATAAGGGTTTCTCGGAAGCAGATGTTTAATGATTTAATCCGGGCTGGGGTTCAATTTGCTAAAATTGACCGCCAGCCTAATTATGTCCTCCTCCAGCTCTGGAGACAGTTGAGGGACAATCAAAAATTTCAAACTCACCCTAAAAAACCAAGGGTAAGAATCATAGAAAGAATGCCGACGCAGACGTGGAACTTAGAAGATTTTATTGTTCCCAATAGAAAAAAAAAGCCACCTCAGGTGTCTCGGGCTACAATGCCTGAGACATCAGAGGAAAAAGAATTATCCCTGGCACAGTTCATGGCGTGACGGGGGATGTTAATTCCCCTAGGGCCTCCAGACGGGACCGGAGGCCCTATGTAGAACTAACAATTTACTGGTCCCGGAAAAACATACAAAGAGTTATGGCACTGGTAGACACAGGGGCGGAAACATCGATCATCTATGGAGACCCATCTAAATTTCATGGAGATAAGGTGATGATTGGTGGCTTTGGGGGACAAACTATTCCTGTCACCCAAACATGGTTAAAACTGGGGGTTGGGCGCCTCCCACCCCGGGAATATAAGGTATCTATTGCCCCAGTTCAAGAATACATACTGGGCATAGATATTCTATGGGGTCTGGCTCTCCAGACAACTGTAGGGGAGTTCAGACTTTGACAGAGATGCATCAGTATCCGGGCGGTGCAGGCGATATTGAGAGGCCATGCGAAACATGGGCCTATTTGCCTGCCGAAACCGCGACGGATTACTAATGTAAGGCAATATAGACTCCCGGGTGGGCAAGAAGAAATATCGAGAACGGTGCAGGAACTAGAAAAAGTGGGTATTATAAGACCTACACACAGCCCATATAACTCCCCCATATGGCCAGTGCGAAAGTCGGATGGCACATGGAGAATGACAGTGGATTATAGAGAATTAAATAAGGTCACGCCGCCTATTCATGCAGCCGTACCTAATATTGCCTCTCTAATGGACACATTGAGTAGGGAGATAAAAACCTATCATTGTGTCCTAGATTTAGCAAATGCGTTTTTTAGCATCCCAATTGCTGAGGAATCGCAAGACCAATTTGCGTTTACGTGGGGAGGCAGGCAGTGGACCTTTCAGGTCCTGCCACAGGGGTATGTGCACTCACCAACATATTGCCATAATCTAGTGGCGCGTGACCTGGCGGATTGGAAAAAACCCGATGACGTTAATCTGTATCATTACATTGATGATCTCCTGTTGACATCCGACTCATTGGAGGCAGTAGGGCAGGCGGCAGATTCGTTAACCGCCTATTTACAACAGAAGGGATGGGCTATAAATCCCCAAAAGGTGCAAGGTCCGGGCCTGTCTGTAAAATTCCTGGGGGTGGTTTGGTCAGGAAAGACTAAAGTACTACCCAGTGCTGTTATAGATAAAGTTCAGGCGTTCCCAGTCCCTACAACATCGAAGCAGCTGCAAGAGTTTCTGGGTATATTGGGTTACTGGCGTTCCTTTATACCTCATCTAGCACAGCTGCTGAGGCCACTGTACAGACTCACAAAAAAGGGGCAGCTATGGGATTGGGGGAAAACAGAGCAGCACTCTTTTCAACAGGCGAAACTGGCAGTTAAACAAGCCCAGCTGTTGGGTTTATTTGATCCTACCCTCCCAGCTGAGTTGGATGTTCATGTGACTCAGGATGGCTTTGGCTGGGGCCTGTGGCAACGCCAGAGTTCTGTTCGGACCCCCATTGGGTTCTGGTCTCAGGTTTGTCACGGAGCAGAAGAAAGATACAGCATGATTGAAAAACAGTTACTGGCTGCCTATTCAGCATTACAGGCAGTAGAGCCAATAACTCAAACAGCTGAAGTCATAGTTAAAACAACTCTGCCAATTCAGGGGTGGGTAAAAGATCTGACCCACCTTCCTAAGACAGGGGTGGCCCAAGCGCAAACAGTGGCACGATGGGTCACTTACCTCAGCCAAAGGAGCAGTCTGTCTTCATCACCTTTGAAAGAAGAACTTCAGAAGATCCTCGGCCCAGTGACCTATCATAGTGAAGCACCAAGAGAAACACTGGTCGCTCCACCAGAGAAGAGTCCCGTTCAGGAGGGGAAATATCCTATCCCTGAAGATGCCTGGTACACAGATGGGTCCAGCAAGGGTAACCCGAGCAAGTGGAGAGCAATAGCATACCATCCTTCGACTGAGACAATCTGGTTTGATGAGGGGGATGGTCAGAGCAGCCAATGGGCAGAATTACGAGCTGTGTGGATGGTTATAACCAAAGAACCTGGTGACGGTATTTTGAACATCTGCACAGACAGTTGGGCTGTGTACCGGGGGCTCACTCTTTGGATTGCACAGTGGGCCACCCAGGAATGGACTATCCACGCCCGACCAATCTGGGGCAAAGACATGTGGTTAGACATATGGAACACAGTTAAACACAGGACTGTATGTGTCTACCATGTTTCTGGTCATCAGCCCCTACAGTCACCGGGAAATGATGAGGCTGACACACTGGCTCGAGTCAGATGGATTGAGAATTCATCATCTGAGAACATCGCCCGTTGGTTACATCAGAAACTACGACATGCAGGACAAAAGACAATGTGGGCAGCTGCTAAAGCATGGGGACTGCCCATACAACTACCCGACATTGTCCAGGCATGCCAAGATTGCGACGCTTGCTCTAAGATGAGACCGAGATCGTTGCCCGAAACGACAGCCCATCTTGCCAGAGGACACAATCCTCTCCAGCGATGGCAGGTCGATTATATTGGACCCCTTCCTCGATCTGAGGGGGCGAGATATGCCCTGACCTGCGTTGATACTGCGAGTGGGCTTCTGCAGGCTTATCCGGTACCGAAAGCAAACCAGGCATATACCATCAAGGCACTCACTAAACTGATGTCTGCCTATGGGACACCTCAAGTCATCGAGAGCGACCAAGGAACTCATTTCACTGGTGCAATGATACAGCGCTGGGCAGAAGAAAATAACATCGAATGGCGATTCCACCTGCCATATAATCCAACGGGGGCTGGCCTCATTGAACGTTATAATGGTATTCTTAAGGCCGCCCTGAAGACAGACTCCCAGTCCCTGCAAGGATGGA
The DNA here is from genome assembly GCA_035772895.1 of Perdix hodgsoniae. Lineage (NCBI taxonomy): Eukaryota > Metazoa > Chordata > Aves > Galliformes > Phasianidae > Perdix > Perdix hodgsoniae. Next base: position 365,369 of record JAPSGF010000061.1, on the reverse strand, counting down.
CAAAGAGACTGTATGAAACCTTGCGGGACTTGAATGAAAGACCTCGAGATGGCAGACCCAGTGCCTTGAGAATGTTGCAGACCACATGGGCCACCCCGCTTAGGATCCAAATTACGGGCACTGATAATCAGATAAAACCTCAGATTGGTAATGAAAATAATCTTCTGCTCCCTGCCCCTGAGAACTTAGAACCAGGTACTCATAGGATAAAATGGCCTTGGAAGGTGCAGGTAGGACCAAAGTGGTGTGGCCTACTTGCACCTTGGGGGAGACTGTTGGAGGTGGGAGGCTCAGTAGTCCCTCCAGTAATAGGTACATGGCCTACTGATATTGTGGTCAACACTCCGATTTTCATTGCTAAAGGGACCCCCATCATGTCCCTATGGCAGATCAGGACACCTCCTCTGGTGCCTGATATAGTTATGCAGCCGCAGATATCCGGTCAAAAAGTGTGGTACAGGCGGCCGGGACGTGCCCCAATACTAGTGGAAGTGTTGACCCAAGATAGAAACACGGCCTGTATCTTGCCCTGGAGAGCGGACCTACCCCTCCTGGTACCTCTGAAACATCTGTATTACTCCCCATGAGTCTTTGAGTCTTCAGAATCACCGGAAGGAACATAATTCTAACAAGGCATTCCAGTATTACAGTCAGATCACGTGTGACACCCAGTGATGGTCTACATGGGACTGACGGAATGTAGGACGGACCTGCACCTCATGACCGCATGCCTCCAGTAACATCATCCAGCACTGGCCCATGAAAGAAGATCAACGATTCACCAATCATCACTTGTCTTGAATTGTACCAACATGCGTCGCGACAGAAATTGTATAAGCGTCGCGTTATAATGGATCTCTGTAGTAGGGAAAGCTTACCCTATAGTCAACCTAATCATTTGGTTCACGCTGTGAAGGGGTGGAGTGTATGGGAGCTGCTGAATCACAGCCTGAACCTTTGATTAGTTATCTGAGGCAAGCAGTATGTCAGCCCTGGGAGCACAGGTGAAAGCAGTTCACCTGTGCTGCAGGAAGGGGTGGAGCCAGGCTCCACCTCTCCAGCCCCATTTAAGTGCTGACTGCCAGGGAGGAAGGATCTCTGCTGAGAGATCCACTCCTTTGGAGACCTTTACTGCGAGCCCTCTGCACGGGTAAGCGTTCCACCTATTTTCTCTTTGTTACCCTTGTGCCTAACTCTTTATTGGGTTATTTTTGATTATACATCTATTTGACTGTACTTTTCAATTATATTATTTTTTCCTTGATTGTACAGTAATTTATGATCTATTTCATGTCCCTTCCCTTTAGAACTCAGTTTATTCAACACAAAAATAGCGTTTTTCCTCAAGCCTTTACCAGAGACACAAATCTCCTTACATAAGGAACTTCAAGTACGGTTTTGATGCAAAATGCAATGTAAATAAACAGTAACTAAATTGGTGGAGTGATGTCAGCCCAGCTACGATCAAAGTCAGACTGCTGTCTCCAGAACACAATGCTTGCCCCAAAATGTCATCTCGAGGCCCATCAAATGGGGAAGGGGCAGCTGCACTCCATATAAAACCTTCACACCCCAAGTAATATAAATAAGGGATATCGTTAAAACAAAAGTTTTATCAAGTTAGTTAAAAGCTTTACATTTGTAATGTTTAAAAGGTTCTCCCCTTTCTGTATCTTTAATCAAAAGTTATAAATGTTTAAATGACAACTGTCACCATGGATACGCGCAGTCCAGGCTCTCCCTGCGGAAACCTCAAAGCCTCATCACCACTGAGAGTTACACGATGGTGGGGGTCACGGTAACACCTCTGACTCCCAGAGCCCATTTGTTGCGCATAAATTAGTACTGCTGACTAGCTTCACCTCCTGCTGGCAAACATTAACTGCTACTGTTGACCCAGCATCCTCCTGCATTCATCCCTTCCCCAAGGTGCCCTGACCCACCCCCTGCACCACTGCTTCTGAGCAGCACGCAGATTCCCAGTGCACACAACACTCACTGAAAACCCCAGCCTATCAGACACCTCACCTGGACAAACATATTCTTCCATAATGTACTAAAAAACTGTTGCTAACACTATTGCAATACAACACATTTCCATCCTATTCTCAATGATGAAGGCATAGCTATGAAGAAAAACAAAGGCAAACATGTAGCAACAGGAACAGAACTCATAAAAGCCAAGAAGTAAATTAAAGAACAGAAGACAATTTCTGAATAATGGTTACTGTTTTTCCCTGGCAACTGTCATTACTAAAGCAGGAAATAAAAGTTTTTCAAAACCTTTGGGGGAGAAAGGAGGAAAAAAGAAATCAACCATTTGAAAATATTTACATACTGATATCTTCATACTGCAAGCAAACACTAATTCAAGCTTTAAATATAGATATTTAATTCACATACTGTGTATTATGAGTCAGAGATTTATTTCATACAACCTTACCAAGTAAATGATGAATTCCTCAGGCCCATGAAATATGTGAGAATCAAAATACGCTGTTACTTCTTTTGAGTAAGAAGTAGTAAGTGTTTGAAAAAATATATATATTTCAGTAGCATTAACTCCTGGTTGAAAATACGTAGCCAAATCTTAAACAGCTAATATGCTGTAAATGCATACATATGGAGAGGGTTTTCTTCATTACTGTTTAATCCTTTTGGGAGATAGAATTGCACAGAGGAAACCTCTTATGCCTGTCTTACATATTTATCACAGAATCCCTCAAAACGAATTCCTATGCAAAGGAAGTGAAATGAAAAAGACGTTACTTGCCTCACTGACCTAGCAGATAATCAGGATGACCCTTCAAAGCAGTTTATCAATTCCAGTGACACCTAAAGTAAAACTGCAGTCAGATTCAACTGAAGAGTGAATTTATCTCAGTAGGGGTAAGCATCTGGACTTACAGTAGCAGATTTTTAACAACTCTAATAATTTCAAAAAGAGAAAGATAGACATTCTCTATCACCAAAATAAGACCAGATTTCAACAGGAAAAATAAAATAATATAATTTGCACCCCTTATCAAAGAACAGATACTTTCCAGTGACTAATTTTTTTTTTTTAAACCACTTTTATCAATGGTGTTAATTTTCTTTACACTTGCAGCTGTGATGAGCAATTCATTTCCTGACAGGTGGATCCTGCAGGTAGAGTAGGTTTGAAGGACAAATAAGGAGGGTGATCCGTGTGTTGACTCAAAACCAGAATGCATAATATTTTGCCCCAGTCATTTTATTCCTTTTATGATTAAAAAACAAACAAAACAACAAACAAGCGTAAGAGAGAAGGGATCTTCACCAGCACAGCATCACTCCAGCAACTTCCACATCCACAATGGCACACCAGAGCATCTCCAATCCACCACCTCAGTGTTGTTACTGCTATGCTTCAGGGAAGACAGGATGTCTACAGCTGCACAAATCCCGTGCAGGGTGGGAGCCACCCACAGCTAACTCCTGCCTGCAGTTGCCCCTCCATCTTTAGATGCTCTGCAGACCTCCTTGCTGCACCCAAATTAAACACAGACTTAGACAGAAATGTCTTACCACCCACAATATGATGTCTGGCAACAATTACAGAGGCTACTAGGGAAATCCAAGCTGGGGCTTACAGAGAAGCACAGTAAATGCCATAAGCTGGAAAAAGGCTCCATGTCCAAAAGCGTGCCTGCACTCCCACCCCTCTCCCGGTCATATCACCTGCACATAGAGAGGAACTTCCCCTGCCATAATCCATACCCTTCTGGCATCTAAGTGAGCAGGACCAAGAGGAACCCAGAAAACTCATCTGGCCTCACCATGTGCTCTGCTCATCTGAACGACTGGGGCCTTGTTTCTCACATGTGATCCAATACGTAGTTTCTGAATTGCACAGACACCTACAGATAAGGTAAGGATATGAAAGGGTATCTTAAAAATGTGGTACTGACACGTGTTCTCACCATTCCAGATTAAGTAATCAGAGGTCCTAAGACTTGAGCAGTGTTATCCACGTGCACTCCTGGCACAGAAGGTTTGTTCTTCCTGTGACTATGGGTCACAACAACATGCTGGACAGAATTGAGTCCCCAAACTTCGGAGCCCTCACATAGATCTCCACAGTTTTAAAACAATTCTAAGCTATACAAGAAACAGCCAGCTCCTCCTGAAGCATTTTCAACATGGGGGCTTTGCTACTACAAACCTATGCAAACCCAAGCACAGCCTGTGGACCTGGTTCAAGGCAAAGTCATGGGATGCTTCTTTATAAAAAGAAACGTGTATGGCTCCATTCTCCCCCAAACCTATTAAATCTGAAAGGAGAGAACTCAAACATGAATCCAAGACCTTTCATGTTACTAGGTCTGGCGCCTACACCCCATATTGTTCTTTCAGTAACAGCCAACTGTAACACATTATCTCTTCCAGTGCAAATGAGAACAAAGACATGCTTTAAAAAAAAAAGTTACTCCCCATTTTTCAGCATGTTCCTTTGTATAGACAATGACAAAGTTCACAGAGTATCATTTGTTTATGAAAAAAATAAGTAAATCAAGCACAACTAAGTGAGCATATATATTTATAAAGTAATCATTTGAGGCAAGAATAATGCCTGTTTTATATCAAGGAAAGGAGGAAGGACTCGAGAAAAAGTGCAGCTAAAGCCTGCCCCTGAAAACTACTCCCAAACAAAGCAGGAACTGTAATCACTTTCCATGCTCTCTCATCCCACTCTGTTAACCATGCAATGGGCAGTGGCACAGGGACAGGCAGGCTTCTTCTTGCTTTGCGGCATCACTGCAGCCCCAGCACAGAACCTGGGGCTTGCCAAGGCACTGGTTTCATGCCCCAGATATTTCCCAGTCACCTCCATGAATGTGCTTCCAATAATGAACCAATAAGGCATCTGCTAGGTAAGCACAGTGGTGTGTAGGGGCACACAGATGGTGAGCCATCACCTTGCTCCCCACCAACCCACACCACATTATAGGTCTGAGAGCCAAACACACAATACCCATCCTCACTGAGAGGCCACATCGGTTCTGCAACACAACGTTCAATCCCCTTTGGCCTCTCTCATATACAGGCTAATACTAATTTTTTAAGAGGATCAATGCAGAAAATGCCTACTGGATAATGAGTTCAGTGTTGCACATGAATCAAGGGAAAGGAAACACGGAAGAGGAGGACGACCACAAGATGCAAGATTCTGCATCATTAACAAACTTGAACAAAACTCAATACAAGAGCCACAATTATCTTCATTTATTGTCCTTAGAACAGTTTCTTGCATCCCCACAGCTACAGTTCAAGTTTCCGTTAATTTGCCATCTGTTTTGCTTCCCTGTATGTACTGTAAGAATACATTCCTGCAATAAAGCTAACAGGATCAAAACAACTTCCTACTTATGTATTCGTGCCACTTCCATAAGCCTGGGCCTGCTCCCAGCTCTGCCTGCTGTACTTTGCAGGGCAGCAGAGCCCTCTGCATGGAAGCCACAGAAGTATCCCTGGGCCTCACAAGGCTCTGTGCATGTTGATGCCAACACACAGCTCTTCATCTACCCATCCCTGAGCAGCAGACCTAGTGAAACCAGCAGGACTTTCCTATGCTTTTTAGTGAACATCCACCTGTCTGCCTAGACACACTTGATCACCATCAGAGAAACAGACAGGGAGAAAGCAGAGACGCAGAACTCCAGAGAGAGAACTCTAATCAGGTACAGCAGCCAGAGGTGCCATCAGCTCCACACATACCTCCAGATACCCAAATGGACAGGCACATTCCCTTTCAGGTAATTAAGGGCAATGCATCAGGCACAACGCATACAACAACACTGCATCAGGAAGGATCTCAACTCTGTAACTGCCAGTAAAGGAATTTACACATACATGCAAAAATAAAATGAGACTCTCGTCCGTGAACACTGATGGGAAATGTTTTATTTTCTTAAAATCTACAAATCTACTTTTTTCAGCATCAGTGGCATAAGATCCTATTTTTCCTGAAGACAATAAAAAAACTCAAAGAAAACATTGGAAGAGTTCGGAAATAATACAAAACCTGGGAGCTTTCCTGTCATAGTTGCTGCCTGTGAAGATCCCAGCTCTGGAAGACACCCTCAGAAGCAGAGCAAAGCACCACCATTTACCCTTGCAAAATTGATGGCAGAAGGAAAAACTTAATCCAAGGATAGCAGTTCAAGTCAGGAATTAACTTTTGCTCACCTGAGATAGACCTGCTCCAACTGCAGCTCCACACGGTACAGCCAAGTGACCTGGTTGCGTAGCCATGGGGCTGCAGACTTTCCCACAGTTCCCTTTATACCCACAGAGGGCCATGCGGAGCCACCACACCACACCTCAGCTGCCTAGGAGGCAGCCATGAGGAAGCACAAGGCACCATATTTCCCTTTCATCCTCATGGGACCCATATCATAGAATTACAGAATATCCTGAATTGGAAGGGACCCATAAGGGTCATCAAGTCCAACTTCAGACAGGACTAGCCATGACAGAAAGAAAGCCCTGCTGTCTGGAAGTATAAAGCCACAATGTTTGGTGTCACATAGTTGCACTCATGCAGTCCTACTGACAGAAGGTTTAAGACAGTAGCTGTTTACTCTGGGGGAGGAAAGAGTACTGAATCATAACACCAGCAGAGAAGGCAGCACAGCATGTGAAAGGCCGCTCCAAGCACACCTCTACCTAGACCGTCCAGAACAACTATGACACAGTTTCCCAGCCTTGAAACAAATCCATTCTCAACAAACACTGATCTCAAATGCTTAACTCATTGTGAAAGGAGCAGTCACAGTCGTCATCAGCTACAATGCCTTCTGTTTCTTTTTCGAGCAAAAAAAAAAAAAAAAAAGACAAAAACTAGAGCAGCCTGATTTCAATGGGGCTGAAGGCACAGTGCATTCACTAGCCCTTATGCAGCTCCCTGGGCGTTGCAAGGTGTGCGGAGTGATGGCTTTCCAGGAGCAGACCCATTGGAAACAGACCTTACCAGCATGCGCAGAACCAGCTCCCTCCTCACAGCCAGTGTACATGCAGGAACCTGCTTCCTCACTGCACAACACCTGTGCTATCTAAAAAATGCCCCTGAACATGATGGACCTGACTGCTGCACTGATATCCAGAGCCCACCAAAAATGATGGGGTGCAAGAGCTCAGAGATGGCCGTTGAGCTAAAGCATCTGGCAGAAACAAAAACAAGTTGTAATGGGAAGGTGGGAACATCTTTCTGCCTCAGACCAGAAGCACATGCAGAAAAAGCCTTCCAAGCCATAGAACAGTCTCCTATCTCCTGCTCTCCTGGCAGCTGCCACAGAGAAGAAACGAGGGCATCACAGGGCCTGCTCCATCTCTCACGCTCAGAACACTGTGCTGCAGATCTTCAAACATTCATAAATGTATCCTGCCCAAAAGCCCATAGCCCTACAGCTCCACTTAAAACCAGCACTGGACAGGTAGCGATATACAGACAGGAAGTCCTGATGTCACCGTACCCATCTCCTGCACACTCAGCACCTCGGTTCAAACCTGATTTGAATCCTCCTGACAGCTGAGAAATCGACCAACGCGTAAGGGCCGTTCGCACACACGCGGCCGGTTCCCGCGGCCAGCACGGCGCGTAATACGGAGCGAGCCGCTGACCCGTAGGCCCCTCGGCCGGGCCGGCACGCGGCAGGGCTGGGCGGGGGCAGCCCCGCAGACCGGCCGCGCCTCGATCCCCGGGCTCCCCAGCGCCGCTGCAGCAGCAGGTGCAGCGCCTGCCCGCAGGCCCACAACGGGGCAGACGGCCACGGCCCGTGACCGCTCCCGCCCTTCCCACCCCCACACCTGCACGCGTCCCGTCGTGTCCGGGAACGCTCCGCAGGTACCGCGGCGTCGCGATTCCGCCCGCCAGGCCGACACCCACCTCGGAGGCGTAGGGCCGCGGGGAGAGGAGAGGAGAAGCGAAGCGCGGCGAAGCGTGGCGCAGCCCAGCGATAGTGCGGCCGCTTTGCTCTGGCCCCTGCCTGCGATACTGCCTCCGCCTCTCGCGCCCGTTCCTCAGCCCGACCGCGCACCTACCTGCGGCGGAAAGATACCTCACCCAGCCCCCGTCTGCCTCGGCGCCTCCTCCTAAGAACCCTCCCCCCGCTCCGGGTGGGAACGGGGCGGGACGGGGGTGAGCGGGGAAGAATGGGGGAGGAGAAGGGGAGGGAGAAGAAGGGCCTGGCGCCGCGTTGAATGAAGTTGGGATCTCCCTTCGGTATGGCGGGTGGAGTTGCAGCTTCCCCTGCTGTATGTGTTTGAGAAACACCACCATAACGGTGTTACTCAGGAAATGGAGTCTCTTAAAAGCACAGGGCTGTGCTGAGAAAGAAAGTTTTCATGCACGGCAAGACCTGGCCGTTGAGATATTTCAAGGCTCTTAACTGAGCCATGATCACTGCATGCCTTACACAGCAAAAGCCACTTCCTGTCACTGTCTCATTGCCTTCCCCGGGTGGTGGTTTTACTTGGGCCCTGGGCTGTTGTCACACCAGCACCCAGCACGGCTACATTGAATGGTGGCCTAGTGAAGCCAAGAAAGCAACAAAGTAACTTGACACTCCAGTGAGTTATGTCAAACAGATGTTCCTTTTACTACAGTGCTGGGTTCATGGGGATCACTCTACCAACATGCACACTGAGAGAAGCAGTGATTACATATTTAAAGGCCTAACATATATGTATTCATTACATTCCAAGTACCTGGGCAGAAATTTCAAGAAATAACTAACTTCTCTGGTGGTCGTGGGTTGAAGGATGAAGTCATCCTCACTGTAAATTTCCAACCATTAAAGGGGGCGGGGATAGCCCAAACTAGTTCCCAGTGATGTCATGTAGAGCTTAGGCATCTGTTTTGCTATCTTATCTTTAACAACAGGACATCTATTCTACTTTCTTACCTCCACTTGACAAAAAGCTCCATAGCTTCCTCTGCGTTCCATTCTTGAGCTTACATTTATACCAAATTCCATCCTTCACTTTATATCTGCTCAAATTATGCAAAAGACTGTTCTCACAATATAGAAGAGCTGTTCTCATGATTCAGTCCCCCCTTTTCAATATCCTAAGCAAATTCTTTTGCCTGCAGTACCCTATTGTCTATTCTTGAAGTATTTAACTGTTTTCACCTGGTGGTTCATCAGTGTCTCTTCCAAGTGGTAGATTTGTCTAGACCTTTCCAACAGCACCTCAGAGAGCACTGTACAAGTATGCAAGTTAACACTACAGAGATAATTAATATTACCATGCTACAAACGGTTGCTTTAGCCAAGTAAATTTAGGGACCCAGCTAGTGAGTTTATTCCATGTGTCTGTAAACCCAAATAAAGTATCATTCTGGGCCACCTGGTGTAATAGGCTGCTCTTTTCCCACATTGTATATCCATTTCTACCTCTTTTTCTTTATTGACATAGGCATAACAACTAGAATTAATTAGTGCACATACAACTTCTTTAGGTGCTAATAGGTTTAAGGCGTATTAATTCTGTATCACTATCTTGCTTAGGGATGAAACTTCTACTTGCAGATTTTCTAGGGCTTTTGCAATTGCATTCTCTCTTGGTTCCATGGTGGCCAAAATATTGACAATCACCTTTTCTAATTCACTAAACCTTGAGAGAGGGAATAAACCACCGCACAAACTTTGGAAAGCTGTTGGTCTTTCAATTAATGGATTCCTAACACTTATCTTTCAGGGGATCACCTGGAAAATTGTTGACATATATCCAATCCCCTGGATTAATAGTATGGATTGGATGATCCAGTCCTCTGGCTTGAGTCCGAGGCCTGACCCTTTTTTGTAGGGTTATCTGTTGTTTAAGTAGGTGGTTCATCTTCTCTACCTGACTGCTTGCTTAGGGCCTACTAGGGATAAGTAGTTGCCAACTGATTCTCAGGAGCTTCCTCATGTGTTGTTACCTGTTTACAAAAATGAGTACCCTTATCCTTTGATATCATGTCAGGCACCCCAAGCCTAGGCATTATTTCTTTCAATAATATCTGTGAAACCTCCCTTGCCTTACCTGTTCTTTGAGGAAAGGCTCCTTGCCAACCTTAAGAAGTATCTGTCAGCAGCAGTAAGTACCAATAACCCCCTTTTCTAGAAAATTCTGATCTATTTATCATTGTTTCCCTAGAAGGTTCCCTTTCTCAATAGGCCCCAATTGCACCCACTTCCTGGTACTAGGATTGTACAGTTACTTTGTTCAAATACTTATAAAGAGTGTCTATCCCTCCAGTATGTTATGTTGTGTTCCCTTAGAATCAATTGCCATAAGATATTAAGAGGCATCCATCTGAGTATGCACCCATCTGTCAGCTTGCTCTCTTCCATTCTAAATCATTGATTAGATTCCTATCCTTTCTAGAATAATTCACAGGTTCTGATACAGAAAGCAGAAATCTGAAGCTTAACGTCTGGAATTAAAGTTCACCAATTTCTTTCCCTTCAGCTGACTGTTTTGCCACCCGACCCACCATCTTGTTTCCAATTTCCTGTACAGTGTTACCTTTTTGATGTCTTTTACAATGTATAACTGCCAGAAATTTTGGTAGATTTACATCATACTCAATTTGTTTTCCTTGTGTGTCAGCAATCTTCACTCCTTCCAGATAGTACTATGACTGTGTACCACCCCAAATGCAAACTTAAAGTCTGCCTATATATTTAAGTCTTTTGTCAAGGCAGTTATTTCAACCTTTTGGGTGAAAGTCCCCACTGGTAATGGTTTTGCTTTGATTACATTGTCAGTAGTAGCTATTGCATAACTTGCCTTACAGTTTCTTTGTCTTACAAAACTGCTTCTGTCAATGAATACAGGAATCCTTAGCATTGCCCAATGGTTCCTCCTTTAGGTCTGGCCAACTGGCATAGACACTCTCCAAGCAGTCACGCACTGCTGGCTCAGAGGCAGCTTTGTGTCAGCGTTTTCTTGGCGCTTGGCAAATTGCTTCCTTCCATTCTGTTCCAAGTTCTCTTTGGTCAGTTGGGCTTTCTGTTGAGAAACATGATAACCATTTAAACCAAGAAAATTCAGCACACTCACAGTCCATTCTACACAGTCCTCTTTTGTTACTGTGGCATCCATGTGCTGCAGTAAAATTCCACTTTGGAAACTCTGGAAATTCCAGGTTGAGTCTTTCCTCCCCATACTGGGGTTTTCCTACTCAAAGGAGTCTTTTTTTTTTTTTTTTGGCAAAACCAGGCAGAAAAAGCAGTTCTTCAAATCCAGAAAGGTAAACCCCACCTATTCATTCCTTAACTTGGTCAATGAAGTGTATGGATTTGTCACCACTTGGTGTATATCTTCAACAATTCTACTAATTGCCCTAAAACCTAGTTACAAAGTATAGCTCTTGCCATCCAGTTTTCCACTGGCAAGACTGGGGTGTTGTATTTGGGTTCACATTCAATTAATAATCCAAACTCCAAAAAGTTATCTATTATTTCTTTTATCCAGTCTTGTATCCTCACTGCTTTACCCTGATAGGGCTGGCTCCTGTTTTTAACTTAACTTCTGTTGGGGCTGCATTTTTGATTCTGCCAGGCATCCCTGATGCCCACAGTCTCCTCTGGTCTGGCTGCAGGTATTAATATAGCAGTGAAACCTTCTTAGAGTAGGTAAGGCTAAGCAACTCCTGAGGGACATAGCTATGACATGATATTCCAAGGGAAGAAACAATGTTTCTTAACTTATTTTGCATTGTACATATTCTAGGCAGTCCTTAAAATACATGAGGAAAATCATAGTAGTTTGCCAGGCATTTCCAGGGAGCTCATAGTCTGTATGACCTGCCCAAAGCCCAGAGCAGCATCAAGAAGCCAGAGTGAAGTCCATCAGCCAGGCAGAAAGCCTGTTGCTTTTGCTGTGCATGGTTAGGCTAGATCTCTCACCTTTATAAATCACACTATTCATTGTATAGCATGGTTTTCAGTCTCCAATCTCAGTAAAACTTACGGAGTGTTTTTGGTACTTCTCGCAGATCTAAGGGTTGGAGAGAAAACAAGGATTGGTGTCTGGACTTTGTGCAAATACCAGTATCTCAGTAGGGTTCAGGGTCTCCTTTCAAGTCAGCCGCATTACTACAGTATTAAGACATTGAAAATGCTGTAACTAGCGGTTAGAAGCACAAAACAAATAATAAAAATGGCACCACTGAAAATTCCCATCAGTTCCTGTTACAAGTAACATCTTTCACAGTTTTTGAAAACAAATGGCCCTCAGACATGCTGTTTTCAGTCTGGGAGGTTTTCCAGAGGTCTGTAACATTGGTCTGGTTTGTATGTGAACTGGTAGAATAGGGCTAAAGTCATTTATTCTCACAGTTCTTATAACTGGATTTGTTTTGCTAAAAATGATCATCATCCTTCAAATAATTTATGCTGCTGCAATGGGATCATGTAATGAGTAACTACTGAGGAATGTCCACAGCAACTTTATAATTGGCATTCCAAATATATGCATGAAACATACTTCTTAAAGACTCCATTATAAGCATAATAATCTTCAAAGATCATATAACATATGCAATGAAATAATAATATGTAATGAGTGCCTTAATCACAGTATACCTAATTCTGAAATCACATTCAGGGGCATATGCACAGGGGCATTCAAAACCTAGGTAAACTGTATGAAAGCTGTGCTGGGGGAAAGAAAAAAAAAAAAAAAAAAAAAAAAAAAAAAGCTCTTAAGGAAAAGTTGAAGAAAGCTTTAGCAACAGACTACTCTTTAATTCCTTAATTAACCTCAGAAAGAAACAAGTTGCAGAGCAGGAGAAGAGCAAGGTATGAAGGCAGACTGGAACTGTCCAGGAAGCTGGGTCTGAAGCTGGGACAGAGAAATTCAAGAGTGTGTGAATGAACAGGTGATAGGTATTTAGTCAGGACAGGGAAGTTTGCAGACCAAGATATAATGCACTGAATAGGTCAGCAGCAGAGTATAAAAATAAATAAATAAATATTATATATATATATATATATATATTTTTATAAAAAAATAAAGGGTGAGAGTGTAAAACTATAAATAATTGAGTTGCGAGCATGTGAGTATGTTAACAGTTCTAAACAATGTTCAGCTAGACTGTTTTATGGCTAGATAGCTATGATTTTGTGGGTTTTCAGATGATTTTTCATTGGTATCTATCATTGCGGGGGAAAATAACATGCATTCCTAAAAAGAAAAATATACAAAAAAGTTTTCAACTAATAATCTTGGGAAAATAGATTGATGAAAGTATTGATTTAAATGTGTTTTATAGTAATGACAATAAAAACAACTTTGGAAACCCTATACAGAAGAAATAGCCATACAAAAGACACTCAGAAGCACACAAACACTGTCTAGTACATTCATACTGCTTAATACTAATGCTATTAAACTAATGGTGATACAGGGGTAAAATTATTTGCGGAATAGGAAAATGTCTTTGTCGTAGTGAGGAGGATGATACACAAGTGATTTATGCAAGATTATAGAGTAAGTCAGGAAAGATTCCTAGACAGATAAAACCTTGACCTTCTACATCTGTATCTTCCCCATCAGGCAGAGAAAATGCATACCATTCACTTTTGCAATTACAGAGGCAGTGGAACTAAATTATAATAGTCAAGGGGCATTATCTCCTGACACTGGATTGTTTTTTTTTGTTTGTTTGTTTGTTTTTTGTCTATACACTTCCTGTGTCATTATGGATAAATACAACAATTATGTAGACTATACATTCCAAGGTTTAAAAACTGGCTCTGTATTTGTGTCTTCTTGTCTGTCTAAGACAGAAGGAGAGGGGGGAAAGTATGTGCTGCACAGGCATCTGCAGTTAGATTGTGTTCTGCAGAGGAAGTGCACAATTGAACTGCATGGGTGAGGAGGGTGTCTTTGTCCTCTTTTCATGAGTATAGTGGCCAAGAGTACAGACCACAGAGAATAATTTCTTTTTTTATCTCTTTACTTTCTAATCTGCAAGAATCAAATCTCTTTACTTCCTAATCTGGTGGAGCTACGCTGTCAATGTCCAGCCAAAGGGTAGTCTCCATCAAGTCTGCCTGCAAAAGCCTGCAAAGTTTGCTGAAGGGATAGGGGATAGACTGATTTTAGCAAAAGGCTGCAAAGATTATAGGAATTCCCCTTGCTCTGATTCTGTGTAAAAGTCCCTGATTTATGAGGAACGCTGACTAGCAAGATGTATTACCAACATGCTTTGCTCACAGACAAAACAGCAACAGCTGAAACAAATAACAGTTTTCATGTATTAGTGTTCAAAATTGAACCTTCAGTTCTTATTTAAGCACCCAGTTCAGCCAAATTACAATTAGAAGTACAAAAGGAAGATTCTCACCTTAAGTGGTGAGTGTGGCATTGAAAGAAGCAGTTTGTTCCTGCAAAGGAAACAAGTGCAAAGGCTTTCGGTTACTGCATTTCATGCGCACTAAGCAATCTGGCCAGTGCAAAAAAAAAAAGTGCATCTTACATATCTAAAACATCCTTCCTTAGAAGGAGAAGAGGTATCAGGAGTCTTATTGTCGAGCAAGTTTGGAATTTTTTTATTTGATCATGGAAATTTGCCAGTGGTCAACATCAAAACTGTCAGCTCTCACCCAGTCTGTCAGCTGGGTTATGAGAGCTAACAGCCTGGCACTGATTTTCACCCCTCACTCCCCATTCCCTCAGTGGTACAAACAGATGCCAGCCACACAGCTGGATTTCTCTTCCTTCCATCACCAGTAAGCTGCATCTTTGGGCAGGTTTGCCAGAATGGAAGAGCTGCCCTAAGTCCTATGCCTCAAGAATGCTCCTGGTTTGGATTCTGCTCTGATGCTGATTGTATTACCTGCATCTGTCTCAAGGATCACTCAAGAGTGGTAGTGTTCATAATAAATAATATTTACTCTTTTTTAAAAAGAGTTAATGTGGTTAATGCTTTAAATTTCTAATTATTTCAAGCTAACAGAAATAAGAAAAAGGCTGAGAAAAATGTCAACAAAATAATACTAAGGACATTATAAGATGATAACTACCTATGTTTTGGCTATAGGAGTGAAAGTAAGTGAAGGAAAAAAAAGTAAAAAGAAAGCATATCTACTAAAAAGAAACAAAAAAAAAAAAAAAAAAAAAAAAAAAGAAAGAAAAAAACAACAAAAAAAGAGATGGACCATAAAGGGTCAGATAAAAATTTAGAAAATTACAATGACTCACCTAGGCCTGCTATTTATATGTTTCTCATATATAAAGTACACTTTTGCACTGATAAAAGGAAAAAGGTAAAGAAAATTATTTAATTAAGAGCAATTATAAAATATCTTCCTGACTTTGTAGGGTTTTAAAGCTCTTTTTCAAGACCTACTGTCTCTGATATATATTTATAATATCTATTATGACTATATTTATATATTATATATATATTTATACTATATGGCTATATTTATACTATCTGATATATATTTTCTGTGTCAGGACAGGCCTGGATTTTCCACTTTCTGCTATTCATTGCATGAAATGCCTACGGGCAGACATTTTAAAGGAGCACTGGGGAAGTACGTTGTTACTGTGTATTCAGCCTTTCTCTACTGTGTACATTTCTTTATTGGAAGAAGACACATGATCCTACCTCATAGGATAAGAAAATAGCATTTATTATTGATCTTCTCACCTGGTTTTCCTGGGATTTTGCACCTGAACAAATAACTTAAGGTCTGGATGGATTTCAGGGATCACTATCACATCTGTTCCTGGCAGCCACTGTTGCAGTACTCTCAGACCTACCTGCTTGACCTGCCTGCTTTCTTTTTGGTATGAAGTCTGGCTGCTTGTATGAAGGCAAATACAGCCCTGACTCCCCACCTGATGGTACCCTCCATGAGCAGAATCCAGCCTGGTTTGCTCCTCTGATGCTAGACATCCAAGGCTAGTTGCTTGGAAATACTTGTAGACCCAGCAGACAGGCATGTCTGTATGTCTGTTGCAACTAGGTAGTACGGCACAATTGAAGCAGCCAACAGCATCCAGAGGGCAGATTATGATTTTCTCTGAGGCAAAGAGCAAACAAGCCACAGGTAGACATCTTAAGGTGCCAGGTATCTTTTCATGAAAAATTTTCACAAATGTCAAGTCAGCAATCTCCTAAAGCCTAAAGGCAGACCCCAGCAACAGGCTTAGATTGCCCTTTTCTGTAGTTTCTTACCAGTGATAGAACCCAAGGGGACAGCATGGAGGTGCAACAGGAAAGGCTCAGGTTGGGTATCAGAAAAAGATCCTTCACCAGAGAATGGTTGAACAGGTTCCCCAGGGCAGTGATCATGGCAGTGAGCTTTCGGGAGTTCAAGAAGCATCTGGACAGTGCACTCAGTCATGTGATCTGATTTTTTTGTGGTCGTGTGTGAAACCAAGAGTTGGATTCATGAGTCCCTTCCAAATTGGGATATTTTATGATTTTATGATTCTAAAGTAACTCCAGAAAAGGATCCTGATGATAATACAACGATAAGGATGAGAAGCAACATTCTCTCCATCTTGGACTGGTGACAAAATTGTCACTAGTACCATGTTTTTGTTCATGTGATATGGTTATTGAACAGGTGGGAATAATGGGATAACCAACAGCTGTCTCAGGGGATTTTAAACCCTGTAATACCAGTTGGAACACGTTATCTTTTCATGCATCCTTACTGAGTCTTGAGCAGTTAATGTTTTCAATGAAACAGAAGGCAAGCAATAGCAACATTATGCTGATAATAGTATTTGCGGATTTCACTGACATGAACCTTCCTCTCTGTAGTCTATGCATGCCAGCCTAGCCAGCAGTTTTGGCAATATGGCCTCAACTACTTCCAACTCTCTTAGCACTGACCACGTCTGCATTCAGCAAGTTGGTGCAGGACCACGTGCCCTTGCTGCATTGACTGGGCAGACCTGTGCAGGGATGCATGGTTTGGCTGGCCACGTCCTCCCAGGCAAAAGCTGTGGATGCAAAGGAGAGCCCTTCTCTTTGGAGAGACCTCTTCTCACAGAATCATATGATCATAGAATCCTTAGATTTGGAAGGGATCTCTGAATGCCATCTAGTCCAAATACCTGCAATGAACAAGATCACCACAGCTAAATCAGATTACCCAGGCCTTATCCAGCCTTGCCTTAAAAGTTTCCAGGGACCACATCACTGGGCAACATTTTCCAGTGCCTCACCACTCTCACTGTAAATTTTTTTTCCTTACATCTAATCTAAATCTACCCTCTTTGAGTTTGAAACCGTTTCCCCTTGTCCTATCACCACAGACCTGCTAAGAGTCTGTCCCCTTCTTTTCTGTAGCTCCCTGTTAGATAATGAAAGGCCGCTATCAGGCCACCATGGAACCTTCTCTTGTCCAGGCTGAAGAGTCCCAGCCTGTCCTCATAGGAGAGGTGTTCTATTCTATGGATCATTTTTGTGGCCCTTCTCTGTACATACTCCAACAGGTCTGTGTCCTCCACATACTCCATGTGAGGCCTCACCAGCTCAGAGTAGAGGGCCAGGATCACCTTCCTCCACCTTCTGGCCACACTTCTTTTGATGTAGCCCAGGATACAGTTGGCTTTCTGGGCTGTGAGGGCACACTGCTGGCTCATGTCCAGATTCCCATCCACCAGTATCCCGAGATCTTTTATGGCAGGGCTGCTCTCAGTCCTTTCACCCCTAGCGTATATTGGTAAAGGAGATTGCCTTGACCCAGGTGCAAGATCTTGCATTTGAATTTGTTGAACCTCATGAGGTTCACCTGGGCACACTGCTGAAGCCTCTCTAGGTTTTTGGAGTACCATTTAGTGATAAATGTGAACTTGTTTGAGCTAGTGAATATTCACTGACTTTAAAGCAGCAATAAAAAGTAGTAAACACATTACTGTCACTAATGTATGGAGTAGTAGATTGGCAGGAGAACTAAAACAGGCTGTCCACGCCTTCTGTGCTTGACAGCCCTTGCACAACTTGATGTCCTCAGTGCCTCCACCTTCCTCCTGTCTTCATACCTTCATTTGACCTTTATTGAGCTGGATTTCTGAAATGAATGAATGCCGCGCAGGTGCCTGGTCAATAAGCATGTTTGCTATGCCTGTTTCATTATCTGAATGGAAGTTTGACATCTTCTCAGGCTCACAATACACTAAAATGTATCCATCAGCCAGAACTAATTCACAATATGAAATAATTAATGAGAAGTAGAAGTGAGAGTAGGAGAAAAATGATGTGACTTTTCACCCTTAATTGTATAAAGCTCCTCCCTGTTCTCAGGGAGAAGCTCAAAAGACATTGCAGGAACTGTGATTTGCATAGCTTGGTCTTGTTTGTACATGTTGTTAAACCACTCTTCATGCTGGTTCAGTTACACCCAGTACAGACACCTATAATAAATGCAGGATTTTATGAGGCAGTTTAGGAAGTGCAGAGCCATATGTACGGGGCTTGTGCCATAGATAACAGAACAGCTCAGACCACAGTAAGTTGCTCATTCCCCTCTTTCTATTCATAGATTTTGAGGATTAAGGAAGATTGATCATCCAGTCTCACCTTTTGTGTCATAGAGGTCAGAGCATTTCAACCAGGGATTGCTGCAGACAATACGCAGAATGGGTTTTCCTGGAGCACAGAGCAGGTAATCTTATTTGAAGGCAGAATTAAGATGGCAGGATGCAGCTCTGTCCTCTGGTTCTGAACTGAACCATGTTTTACAGTGTGGGAAGCTTGCCCAGCTGGTATTCAGAGTTCATTTAATTGCTTCTCATACTGCTACTCTGAAGAAGAGAATGTTAGGTTTTCATGATTATCTGTGCAGCACACTTCACAGACATGAAAGTTGCATACAAATGTATGCACATGGATATACATACCCACCATGCAAGACTGATCACTTGCTTTCAAAGGGCCAGAAAGCTCAAGAAATGCTGTCCTGATGTATATATAGCCTAATAAACAGAACAGGATTGCACAGAGTAAAATAATTCAGCACAAAGCTCAAGGGGATGACAATTTGGTTGCTGGTTTTTCTCCCACTCTGCCCTGGAACCTGCAAATCTGAAAATGAAATACGTGTGGGAGTTATAGAACATATTTCCTGCATGTGTGATGGCTCTGCAAGAGGTGGTCTGGCAGCAGTTCTGCCTGAGAGCTGACTGGCCAACCTGCAGGCTCTCAACAGCATGGGGGATCTGTTTAATCTGGGGGCACCAGCTAATGACCAACTGGTCACTTTCTCATGGCATGTCAGAAAATTGCAACAGTGCTCACTGCATGACAGACAGATCCTTCCCCCACAAAGCTGCAGGAACACAGGCTCTCATGCGCTTATACTGGAGGTAGCAATAAACTCAGGCAGCTTAGCCCCCTCCATGTAATTAAATTACTTGTTACAGTTTGGTTCACTCTGGTCAGTGCCCTCAGCCTCCATGTGTAGAATTATTTTCTTGAAAGCAACTGCACTCAGAACTCAGCAATTGCCATTTATTGCCTCCTGCTGGCTTTTGTAGCAATAAAAGTCCTTATTTCCTTTCTTTTTTCATTAAATAAGACAAAATGTCAATGCCTTAATGGTATTAGAAAGAAAGAACGATGTGTTTGGTTCCACCTTCACTGATAAAATTACCAGTCAGGCTTGAGAGAGCAGAGAAAAAAGGAAGGGGCACAGATAACTCTTTAGGCATGAAGCTGTAATTAGCGTTTGACGATTCACTGAGCCTGGGCACAAACACATTTTCACTTGTGTAAATCTGCTTCTTTGTCAGCCATGCTGGCTGTCTGCTGACACACAAACATGGCACATTTCTGTCCAGGGAACTTCCAGGCCCTCAGATGCTCAAGGGTGAGGCCACCAAGCTTTTGGTAATAGTCCCTGCACATGGTATCTCTGTTCCTTTCTGTGTCCCCTGTCATCAGCTATTTGTGCAACACACTTTACTCAGCACAGTGTCTGTTCTTACAGGTTTCATTTACCCCTTCATTGGGCCGGTTGAAGGAGCAAACCTGGAGCAGTATCAGCCCCAGGAGCAGGCAGCAGCATGGCCACCAAGAACTCCATGTCATGAAACTGCAGCCTGAGCAATCGTGCTTCTGTCTAAAATGACAGAAGTCATTTTAAATGACTAAATGAAATCTCCTAATTTCATTTCAGTGCAAGGAAGACAGACCACATAAAAAAGATCAAGGATTGTGATGATTAATGAGTTAATTGGGGAAGTTTGAAGCACCCAGCATCTTCCTGGCTCCTGAGCACCGAGCAGGGAGTAAGGAGGCCAGGAGGTGACAATGAGCATGACAGCATGCCAGGCTGCAGGACTTGAAAAGCCTCCTGGGAGACTCAGGCCTTCTCTGTGGTGGGGCTGTGCTCCTCCAGCAGCCTTCCTACTTCACCTGCCCACAGCTCTCCTCTCTATGCATTTCTGGGAGCTTTATACTGCTCTGCAAGACTGGGTGGTTCCTTATCAAGATGATCTCCCATCTTTCAGATGTTGTTCATCAGTAATGCACAAAAGTTTCCCATGCACTGCAGCCCTGTGGCACTAGGTGTGACGCCACACTCTGTTCCCTGCCAGTGTGTCTGTCCACTGCCAAGCTGCAGAAACAAGTCCATTTACCACCTGAACTCAAAATTCAGTGTCTGGTGATACACGCATTGCTCCTCTGGTAGCTTGCTAGCATAAACCAGCACAGTGATGAATCAAGGGAAGTGATGCATGATTAGTTTTTTGCAAAACACAGTTATGTTGTAGTACTGCTTATTATTTATGCAGCATCATTCAGTGGTAAGAATGACTTATCCGCACACAAAGTATTTTGTTTAGTCTAATTGTACTGTGCAATTACTGCTTGAACCACAGTCAACATTACATAAATCTGTTCATTGCTAACTTGCTATGATGGAAGCTGAAATGTTTCACTACAGGTTTATGAATATCCCTGATATCTCTTGATGAAAGAGGGATAAAGTTCTTACTTAAAATAAGCATTCTGCATGGCTTCATCTTTGTTTTCTTTACAAAATGTCAAGCTCCCATCCTACACATATGCTGCACACAAGTAGCTCTGAGCCCCAGTCCCCACTGGATTAAGTGCACAAATTGCTGGTAAAGTGGTAAGCAGCTAAAAGCACTTTAACCCTTCCAGAGAAGTCCTATATCTGCATTCCTTGTGAATGAGTATTATTATGTCCAAGTAAATAATTGTACTTCTATTTTGTTACATGTTTAATGAGTCTAATGTCAATTTTAGAGGAGGATTTATTTTTAAATGAGCTGTAGGCTGTTAAAAAAAGCAGGTGCTGATTCAAAAAGTGCTGAACTTGGATTTGGCATGTTTTACAAAGAAACACTGTGGCAGAAACAATCATTTCTTACAATTTAAAAAGTATACATTTTGGTTCTGGAAGTTTTCTTTTTGGAAGAACAGTCCAGTGCAGCTTGGTGCAGCAGAGATGAGGTGTCAGACTGGTGAATTGCCCTCTTATTTGTGAAATTTGTTTCCTTCTTAGATAAAATAAGACGAAAACATCTCCAAGACAGTTGTACACTATAACAGGCCATGGTGAGTCTGACTGCTATAGAAAGGTGTTTGTAGTCTGTGAAGAATCATAGGAAGATTCCCTTATTTCCTCCAAAAACTTAATGAGCTTTCCCCTGGGCCTCCTCTTCTCCAGACTAAACAATCCCAGCTCCCTCAGCCACTCCTCATAAGACTTGTGCTCCAGACCCCTCACCAGTTTTGTTGCCCTTCTCTGGACACGCTCCAGGGCCTCAATGTCTTTCTTGTAGTAAGGGGCCCAAAACTGAACACAATACTCAAGGTGCAGCCTCACCAGTGCTGAGTGCAAGGGGATGATCACCTCCCTGCTCCTGCTAGTCACATTATTTCTAATACAGGCCAGGATGCCGTTGGCCCTCTTGGACACCTGGGCACACTGTCAGCTCATGTTCAGCCAAGCATCAACCAACATCCCCAGATCCCTTTCCTCTTCAGTCATCCAGCCACTCAGCCCCAATCTTATAGCACTGCATAGGGTTATTGTGGCCAAAGTGCAGGACCCAGCACTTGGTCTTGTTGAACCTCATCCCATTCACCTCAGCCCAGTGATCCAGCTTATCTAAATCCCTCTGAAGGGCCTCCCTAACTTCAAGCAGATCAAAACTACCTCTCATCTTGGTGTCATCTACAAACTTACTGAGGGTACACTCAATCCCCTTGTCTGGGTCGTCAATAAAGATACTAAACAAGATAGATGCCAGTACTGAGCCCTGGGGGACACCACTTGTAACGGGTCACCAGCTGGACTTAATTCCATTAAATGCTTACTACATGTTAGGTATGGCCCTCTAGCCAGTACTTTACCCAGAAGAGGGTATATATGTCCAGGCCACGATCAACCAGTTTTCCCAGGAGAATGCTGTGGAAGACCGTGTCAAACGCTTTGCTGAAGTCTAGGTAGATTACATCAATGTCTTTCCTTGTCTACTAGTCTGGTCACTCAGTCGCAGAAGGAGATGAGGTTGGTCAAGCACGACTTGCCTTTCATGAGCCCGTGCTGGCTGGGCCTGAAACCCCTGGATGCCATGCATGTGTTGTGTGACCTCACCCAAGGTGATTTGCTTCATAATTTTCCCTGGAACCAAGGTCAGGCTGACAGGCCTGTAGTTCTCCAAATCCTCCTTATGGCACTTCTTGTAGATGAGAGTCACATCGGCATGCCTCCAATCCTCTGGGATGTATCCAGATAAGCAGGAACACTGATAGATGGCAGAAAGTGGCTCAGCAATCACCTCTACCAGTTTCTTCAGCACCCTAGAGCGGAGCCCATCCGGTTCCATGGACTTATGACAGTTCAAATGGAGAAGGAGCTCTCTAACTGTCTCCACCTGGGGGTATATTCTGCGTCACATCCCAGACTTCCAGGTCACGGCATAAAGTGCCCTGAGGATAACTGATCTGCCTATTAGACGTAAAGAAGGCATTGAGGACCTTAGCCTTCTCTTTATCCTCAGTGGTCACATTCCCCACTGCATCAAGTAAAGGATGGAAGTTCTTCTTGGTTCTTCTTTTACCGTTGATATATTTGTAAAAGGATTTCTTGTTCTCTTTTACTGCAGTGGCCAATCTGTGTTCAAGTTGGGCTCTTGCCCTCCTAACTTCCTCCCTGCATACCTTAGAAAGCTCCTTGTAGACTTCCCAAGTAGCCTGTTCCTTCTTCCAGAGGACAAAGACTCTCTTTTTCTTACAGAGTTCCCAGTTCATCCACACAAGTCTTCTTCCCCTATGGCTTGCCTTATGGCACTCAGGAACAATCTGGTCTTGTACCTTTAAGATTTCTATCTTGAAGAGCATTAGGCTTCCTTGACCCCTTTGCCCTTCAGGAGCAACTCTCAAGGGACCCCTGCAACAAATGTCCTGAACTGGTCAAAGTGTCAAAGTCCGTCCTCTGGAAATTCAAGATAGCAGTTTTCCTAGTCACCCTTCTGATATCTCCAAGAATTAAGAATTCTATAATTTCATGGTCACTCTGCCCAAGACAGTCCCCAGCCTTCACATCTCTCACCAGTCCTTCTCTGATAGTGAAGAGCAGGATTAGGGCATTACTGCTGGTAGACTATCGTACCAGCCCTGTAAGGAAGCTATCTTCCATGCATTCTCTTCATCTTGATTAGGTAGTCTATAACAGATCCCCACCAAGATGCCACTCCTACAAGCCTTCCCCCTGATCCTTATCCATAGACACTCAACTTTATCATTCCCAGCCCCAAGCTCTTCAACATCAAAACACTCTTTAATAGAAAGAGCCACACCACCACCCTTCCTTTCTTGTCTATCTTCTCCTGCTTGTTGTCCATGCTGTGTGCATTGGTGTAGATGCACTTCAGCTGAGTCATCTGCCTTACCCCATCTCAAGCATCATTCCCCTAGGCTTATCTCTGGTGAGCCCTGTTTTGTCCCCTTCCCCCATCGTTGCTAGGTTAAAGCTCTTTCAATAAGCCCTGCTAGTTCCTGTGCTAGGATTTGTTGCCCCCCTTGAGATAGGTGGCTTCCACCCAAGGACAACAGGCCAGGGGCTGAGTAAACTGCCCTGGGGTCAAAAAAAAAAAACAACAAAATTCCTGCCTCAACACTAGCCTCTGGGCCTTCATACATTCATTGTATGTCCTTTCCAAGCCCCCTCTGTGTCCCTCACTGCCCCTGAAGGTATAGAACAAAAGATCACTTGCGCTCCCGCTCCTTGAACTAAATGCCCTAAACCTGTGGAATCTCTTTTCATAATTCACAGGCTTCTCTGAGCAATTTCATCACTGCCCACCTGAACTATGAATAATGGGGAATAATCAGTGGACCAAATCAGCTTTGGGATTTTTCAAGTTATGTTCCTGACCTGGGCCCCAGGAAGACAGCACATTTTCCGGTGGCTCAGGTAGGGTCTGCAAATGGGGCCTTCTGTTCCTCTGAGAAGGGAGTCGCCCACCACAAGCACCTTTCTTTCCTGACAGAGACAGTCTGAAGGCCTGAGGGTGACCACCTCGCCTTAGGATCCCTTCTAGGCAGATCCTCCCTAACTCCCCACTCAGCTCGCCTTCAATTTCCATCACCTCAAACCTATTGCTTAATGGTACCTGGGAAAGCAGGCCAGGCAGTCAGGGGGTGTGCGTGTGACACTGAGTCGGGACTCTTCCAATCCTCCTCATCTATCAGGTTTGTCCAATTGTGACAGGGTAGCGGGTCCTCTACCTTCCTGGGGGTATCTCTCTGGCACCATTCCCTCTGGCACACCAGCAAGTCACTCCACCAATCAATCTCACCCTCACACTCCCTGATGGTTTTTAGTCTCTCTACCTCCTCCTTGAGCTCCACCACCAGGCTGAGCAGCTCATCCACCTATTCACATCTCACACAGGTGGAATACCTGCCATCCTCCCCGAGCACCAGCAGGCTTAGGCATTCCCTGTAGCCCAAGATCTGAACAGCTATGTTTCTGGGCAGGCCCTCTGTCTGGGTTGCAACAGCCTTCTTGGAGCAAGTCCATGGTCTGATGGAGATCATGCTTAAGTCTGTGGTCTCAGAGACTGCTGAAAGCCAGACTCGTGAGTAAAGAGGGACAACACTTACATACCCTTCTACTTGACCCACGTCCCACACCCACAGCTGCAGCACCATGCGTGGGCTGTGCTCACTCACTGAACCTTCCTTTCCTCAGTGGGCAGCGACAGCAGTTACTTACCTTGTGTTCTTTTCTCCCCGAGAATGTTTAAAGCTTATCACCAAGTGCCAAGGTCAAGGGCGAGTGGTGACATGTTTGTAGGGCATTTAAACTGTGCCACTAATGTGCCAGCTTCACCCCTGCTTGCTCAGCAGCCTACCCGCAAGCTGCCAACCCACCAGCACAAGTGCAGCACTTATATAGCTAGGAAGGCTTTTCAGTTGATTACCTCCAAAAAGGGAACAAGCTAAGTTCACATTGCTCAGCGTGGCCAGCGCAGCCTGCCTGGCTGCACAGCTGAAGCAGGCAGTGGGCATCTGTGAATGTTGCTGGCTTCAAAAAAAGCCTTAAGAAGAGCTCTTTTGTTGGCCTTTTTCACTCCAGATCCCTTGCTCAGTGCAGTTTTACCTGCTCTGTGGCCAGTCTCTGAAGCAATAAATAAATAAATAAATAAATAAATAAATAAACAAACAAATTTTGCTCTTTCTGAAAATTGGCACCTCTGGCTGTGGTGTTGGCTGCTTCCCAGGCAGGTAGAGGTAGTGTGGCATACAGATGTTCTATCTGGTGGAGGAGGAGTAGCCACCTGCCTAACTCCGTCAGATCTCCTGCTGGTTTTTGGAGTGATCATGTAAAATATAAATCTCATTTTTAATGAGAGCTTTAGATTAGGCAATGTGAGGGACCAGATAGCCAGGAAGAATCTGACTATGGCTTGCGCTTGATGTCCAGCAGCAAGGAATAACTGGAGTGACTTGTAGTCATGGTGAATCCTCTTCACTCTGGAGGCCCTGTGTCTTGTCTGGGTGATGTGGGCTGATGGCTGTGCACCTTTGCTGTGGGGCCTGAGGATATGTGGGGTCCAAAGGGAGGCACAGAAAGGGTCAGCTAGGGTGGAGACTGCTCCTGTGCCTGACCAGGCAGGCTGTAATGTGCTGCTTCACAGATGCCCACTGCCTGCTTCAGCTGTGCAGCCAGGCAGGCTGCGCTGGCCACGCTGAGCAATGTGAACTTAGCTTGTTCCCTTTTTGGAGGTAATCAACTGAAAAGCCTTCCTAGCTATATAAGTGCTTTACTGTTGAGCTGAGGAGGAGGGATGGGGAAGAACTATATTAGAAAAAATAGCAACTTAATGTTAATTAAATGCCTTGTCTAAAATTAACTGAAATGTAAAATGGGATCTAACGCTATCAGATGTAAATCCCCATCTAATTGAGTTTAGTTACACTTAAAACAGCATCAGCAGGTTGTGGGGATGCTAGTCACACTTAGCTAACGAGTGTTTTTCTCATTGCAGGAGCTACTGTGAAAAAAGCAAATGCTGTCAACACATAGAAGAAACCAAATAAGGCTTACATCCATAAGCTCTGTGTTCCCTTACAAAAATTTCAGAAATGGATTCATCTTCTCACAGCAAGTCTCTACTGGTCTGAGTGTGTGTTAGCCTTGTGCAGGCTGACAGCTTTTTGATCTCAGAGGCTCTATTTGTTTCCAAGCTGGCCTTTGAGTTCCATGGAGTGGAGTCATGAGCAATTAAATGTGTCATGAGCAAAGAGGAATTTGAACTGCTGAGTGCAGCTATGGGCAAAACACAAAGCATTCAAAACCCAGAAAAATCCTGGGAGATTTCCTATAATGAATTGCACAAGCCAAACACCCTCTAGCTAGGGAAGTATCCACTGTACTGATGAGTTACAAACCCACAAACATCACAGCAAAGATACTATGCTAACTTCTGCTAATCATTACAAACTGGAGTACAATTCCTGGGAAACACACCTACTGTTTAGAAACAAACAAAATGCTGGAGTACAACACATCTCCTCACGTTAGCAGAATCTGCCTGGACAGGATGCCAATCTAGGTGGGGGAAGAGAGAACCTGACCCCATCCCACCCTGGTCCTTAGTTGGTCCCTATCCCCATGTATTGTTTATTTCTCCAGTGTGTGATTCCTATCTAATTTATCACATCTTCACTTTTTAGTTCTTTCTGGATGTTAGCCATTCCATCCTCTCAGGGGTATGCTTTATTTTTGCCTCCAAGTATTTTTTTTTTCTTATTATTATTATTGATATCCTCTTTGATAACTAAAACAGAAATATCTTCTATCCACCCTTCCAACTCCATTGCCTCTTGCATAAATGTGATCCTATACCTGTGCATGTTATTGCCTTCTAAAAACCCCACCCATTTAATTGATGGGACACCTTCAGACCTGCCCGTCCTCATGCACTATGATAAGGCTTTCTCTCTCTTCCTCTCTCAAATTATACAAATTCAGTAGATTGAACAATATATGTTCACAGACTATAGAAGGAAAGCATCTGAATGCTAGATATGGGTGAAGGGACCACCTTTTTAATTTTTTAATTTAATAACATTTAATAACTAGAGCTAAAACACCTGTTCTTCATTTTTTTTTTTCTCTTTTATTTTTTCTATAGTAGGTAATAAATTTAACTGACAACAAAATGTATCTCAGGCTACTTTCTCTTGTTAAAAGTCAGTATTTTTCACCCACTCTTCTCCCTTAGCTTATCTGTAGAGCAGATGCAGACCTCTTTGCTTAAATCAAGGCTTGTGATTCATCAGCACATCAAAAGAGCAGCCCTGATCATGTCACTTTTATTATTTCATCTCTTTTTCTCTGATCTCCACTTCATCCATGCTGCAAAAGAATGTCACTTTATTACTTCTCTTCCTTTCCTCCTGCTCTCTGTGGAATCTGAGCTAGCAATCATAATAATAATAATTTACCTCCAAGGGAATGTGAATGCAAGCCAGGTTCCTCCAGAAGGCAGAGAAATCAGTTTGGTATTGTTTACTTATCCCCTGTGGATTCACCAGATGGCATAAAACATAACTATTTTGAGTCCCTCCTTAAGACTTAAGCAGCAGAACTAATGGTGAAAACTTTACAGGAACAGTTCAGATTTATTTTTTTTTTTGTTTGAGGATGTGGCCTGTCTTATACTGATTCTAAAACAGGCAAGGAAACAAAACATGCTGTTGCACTTCCGGACTCCCACTGTGTTGAGCAAACCATTCTGAATACTGCCATTTGTGAGCAATTTTGCCTGCTCTCCTAATAGCTGCTCCTCTGCTAAGGATGCTCTCCTTAGTCTGGAGTGAAGGTCCTGAGCAGGTCAGCAGAGGGGAGGCGATGGTAAATGAAACATTGCAGCTGTTCTCTTTAAAGCCAGCTCTGCATGAACTCAGTAAATAGAGGATTTAGGTTTCTGTTCTTTAAATATACCAAGCATAAATTATTCACTCAAAATACATTTGTCAAAGAACGGTTGGGCAATATGCATAAACATGGTGATACCCTGGCTCATATGAGTGGCCAAAGGGATGAGAGGTTTGGCACCATCACTGTGGTGATGCACACCATGGCAAAGTGGTGCAGATCTGCCTTTATGGAACCTGCTAATTATAGTGACGAGTGTCCATTACCAACATACTCCCCACTCTGCCACCAAGGGCCAGCTCCAAGAGAGCACACATCTCTGTCCAGAATGTTCCAGAAAGGACCAACTGCCTGGTGGCAGCAGCCCTGTCCTGGTCTGTCATCCTATGGCTGTCATGGTTTTATGATTTTTGGTTACCACTATTCCAGATCATAACATCATGCACTGGGTTTGACTGTTGATGCTCAAGTTCCAGATGCCTCTCTGGAGGAGAAGAACTACATTCCCCAGGGGTTTTGCAGTCAGCGAGGAGATGTAACTCCTGGCAAGGTCACCTGATGTTCTCTTCTTCGCCTGCACTTCTCTGTCTGCTCTTCTCTGTCTGCTTTTCTTCATCGGCTCAACTGGACTGCACTTATCACCTCAGCATTGTGGTGAGGCCTATCCACCTTTTACACACTCTCTCTCATTACATTTTGCTGATACTATATTTAGTAAATTAGTTTGTTTCACCTCAGATCATTGCCACCATTTTCAATTATTTTGGGGTCCCCTGTTTCCCTTTTCCGGAGGCACAGATCTGCGGATCCCTCTGCCCTGCTGGTCACGGAACCAGGCCGAACCGGCCCATAAAACGTTGACAATGGCTGATGGCAGCAATGGGCAACATGCCATGTCAGCAAACTGGGATCCAGAGCTGAGGATGCCTGTGGGATGTACCCGATTTGTGCCCTCACTCATTGCTGAAGAAGGAAAAAACAAGTTTTTGCTGAATTACTTAGAAGGCCCATAAGGCCACAGCTCTTTGTTGCAGCAGGATTGGAGTGCTGCAAAGTCCCATTCATCTCCCTGGGTACTTCCCAGTGCTACCTGGGAGTGCCATGAAATGCCACATTCATCCTTCCCCTGCTTCCATGTATCTACTTCTCACAGGAACAGCTGCCTGTGGTGCAGTGCAGCTGTGAATGCCTTCTCACACCTCTTCCCATATTCAAATGTGCCTCCCAGCAGGAAAGTCTGGAGAAGCAAGTAGCACAGGTATGTCCTGCTCCTCAGAAATTTCCTGCTGCTTCTTTTTCAGCAGCCTTCCAAGATTTTTTAGTACTGTGTAAGAAATGCAAAATGATCATCTTTCCTGTATTCTCTGTTTCTTCCTTCCTTCCTTCCTTCCTTCCTTCCTTCCTTCCTTCCTTCCTT
>JAPSGF010000061.1:317598-335530 GCA_035772895.1 Perdix hodgsoniae | reverse complement strand
CTTCCTTCCTTCCTTCCTTCCTTCCTTCCTTCCTTCCTTCCTTCCTTGATAATCTTGCAGCTGATCTCAATTTATCCAGATCCTTGGCTGAGGTTCCATTTTTTCATCCCAACTTTTACTCTTGTTACCCATAATGCTGTCCCACTGGCACATTAGACAAATAGAGAGAAGAGGATTGCCCAGCTAATTTATTCAATTACGTTCTCATAACTGAAGAATTGCATGAAAATTAAAAAAGGTACACCATAAATACATTTATTTCTGTCCATTAAATCATCTTTCCACCAAAATTATATGGTTAGCGGTATATCTGCTAGTCTACTGATTTGGTGTGAGTATAGGTATCAGATCTGCTGTCAGGAAGACTGTTATCGTCAGGGTTCACAATGCATTTAATATGCTGTACCAGTTTTAATTATATGTACAATATTATACTGCCACTTCCGAGTCATCAGCAGAAATTAAATCAGCAATTATTTTGGGAAAGACAGCTTTATATGACCACTGTCTTAGGGGAATATTTGATTATGTATGCTTTTCAAAGATTTCATGCCCATGGATGGAAGCACTGCCAGGCATCAATGGTGGCCTGTATCTCATTATTGCAGGAACCCTATGGCTTTTCCCATAATAAGACATGTCGTTATACACTTAATTCATTTATGTCTAAAATCCAGAGACTTTGTTTGATATCAGCTGTGACAACCTTTATTTATATTTTCTAAAGTATAACTGATGTATTTGTATATCCAAGATTGTGGTAAGCCTTTTTAACAGTCAATAATCTGATCATCAGCAAAAAGGTTAATATCCAAGCCTGAAATCAGGAGAAAACCTACTCATCAGTTCAGGTTGGTGGTTTCAAGATCATCTTAATTATTTCAGATCTGATCTGAAAAATCTCTTGAGGATTTTCACCTTACGTTATAATCACTGAAAAGCAAGTGCTCAAGACTGTGCAAGACTGGGCCTGAGAAAAAGAACAATTTCAAGTGCTGGATGCCAAATCCATCGCTACAGTGGCTCCTCAGGAGCTGAACCTGCTTGCACCATGCACTGATTTGGCTCCAAGGCAGCAAAGGTGGAAAGCTTGTCAAGACAAAAGTATTCCAACATGCTATGTGAGAGAGACCAAAGTGCAAGTTGAAACACATTGTTCTGGCTGCCCTGCATAATTATTTGAGAGTACTGCTGTGCAGTCTCACTAAACAGGTCTCTTTCATTTTACTTATTAAATATGGTAAGTCCCATGACTATCTGCTCACTGCTGCATAAAATGCAAGGCCTGTTTGTGAAATCTGATTTCTCCTCTCCTTGCCTTCTGACAACATCCTTTTCATAATCTGAAGCAATCATAGGTAGCTAATCCTACATTATTTGTAATGCAGGACACTCACCTCTATGGCTGCAGTACCACTTCCAGCTGACACTCCAGTGGCTTACAGTACCTATCAGCAGACAGTGCTGTGGGGCTCTGTGGCATCCCTACAGTCTGTGAAGCAGATATGTGCACCTGAAGGACAAAATCCAGCTTCAGATCCATAAACAGGCTGCTATTGTTCTCCAGGTGCACATAGCTCAGACGCTTCTGTTTTCCTGCAGATGGTGTTTTTTCCCCTCTGCCTCAATTTTGGATGTTGCAATCAACTGACTTGACTGGGATGAAAAAGCAGAAAGCAGTTATCTGTACTGAAAGTCATTTGGCATTAATATCCAAATATTTAACACTAATATCCAAGAAGAGAGAGGGGGGACATAGCCTGAAGGAAGGAAACTGTATGTCTCCACACCCTGGTTTTCTGCTTCACATCTCATACGATAGATGGAAACAATCTCTGAAGCAAGATCTAGAACTCAGGTTTTCAGTCTCCTAGATTTTATTCCTCAAATTCAGTCCTGCATTGCTCACTCTCCTGTGAACAATCCCACATTGGCACTAAGAGGCGTGAGGATGAGGCATTTTTCAGAAGGAGATTTTGGACAGTGGCTGCCCTGGGTAGCCCTTGCTCAGAGAAGCCTCAATGGAATGGCATTGTACATGTACTTGGTGACTGTGTTATGTGGCACAGACATGCAGACATTTTGTTTTGCCAGTTCAAGGCCAAGGACTTCCAGCATACTGGATCAGTAGATACATAGCATTCATCCAAGAATCAGGTGCTTAAAGATCCATCTGGAATGTAACTTCTCTGCATGTCTCCGCTGAGTCTAGCCCACAGCCAGATCTTTGAGAACTTACAGTTTACAAAGAACTATTTTGTTTACTACATGAATGATTAAATAAAATATGAAGTGATTGCTACAGCTAGAACTGTTTGGCAAATGTAGCTGATTTGAAATGCACTTGAGAAAAGTCTTGCTTTTCTGTAAGTGCCAGTTCTGTAGTCTGCATACGATCAGGTGCTTGCATAGCCCTCAGCAGAGCCCAGCAGAGGATGTTCCCAGCGGCACAGGGCTCTGCACCATTGCTACAGGAAGTAGATGTGTCCCGTTCAGACTGTTTAAATCCAGAAGTGTGTTATAAAGTTTGACATGTAATTCTTAGTAGTCTGCTGAGTTACATCACTGAAACATGAACTGATAATTTTAAATTTACAACATAGTATTAAAGGGAAAACTTGCCCTCAAAGCTATCTGCTCCTAGCCTTAATTATTTGTACTTTTTGTCCTTCCTAAATGTCTCAAGCATGTGACGAGAACTTTTGTTTCCCCTGTTATTTCATTTCTGGTGTTATTCAGCAAAGTGTATTTTTCCTCAGCCCATATTTTAGGAGCAGTGTCCTGTTTCTGCCCAGGACACTGACAGCTTCCTGCCTGCAGGGCTGGTTATGATTGCTAGCTCCATCTTGGGGACAGTAGGGATAAGTAGCACTGCAGTGCTGGCTGACCACCAGGACGGCATCAGTACAGACACAGTGACTCCAGAAGCAGTATGGCATCCATCTCTCAACAGCCCCAGACTTTGGGCTATTCTGCCACACCGTTTTGGAAATGGGCCTAAGCAGGCCAAAAATGAGAGTAACTAACAGTAAAACTTCCCTGTCTTCTGCAAGTAAGTTGGCTAAAATGATAGGCAGATGCTACTGGAAAATCCATGGGTATCTCGGGTGAGGGTGGGGGAGGGGGTGGGTCTAGGTGGTTATTTAGAACCTCTCTGATAGATTACCTGAATGTAAAAGCATTGATCTCACAGATCTTAACACTGAGAGAAAAACAAACATTAATTAGTGATTTCCTCTGTTTGCTGTTCACTGATCCGTGTGGGATTGCGACTGGAATGTGTCAGGCCTGCTTGGCAGGCAAGTAGCCAGAACAGCTGGTGACAAGACCCACTGCTACCTATACCCCATGCTTGGCTGTGTGAGGCTTGCCCTGCACCAAGCAGTACTGCCAGAACAGGGCTCACTCTTGGAGGCTGCTGAGATGCAGGGAGAAAGATCACTACCCAAATTTAGGGGTAACTTGCTGCTTGAGGACAGCGGTGTTTGTAGCTTGGGAGAATCACTTTCACCAAGAAAGCTACTTCTTTCCTACAGGATTTTTATGAAGCATCTTGATGACAGACGGTGGGTCCATTCAAGGAGCAGTCTAGTTTCACTACAGACCTAATCCAAGTTCATCATTTTAAAACCATTGATTAGGGGGACCAACATTTCAGGGGAAGTAGGAACTGCCATGAAGGAGGAATACATATAAAATCCTATCTGAGGCTGCTGGTTTCTGGAGCCCAATTCCCTGCACACTGTGCAGTGTTGGTGTGCTGTCTGTCGTTCTCTCTGAATTATGCTTCCTGCTTCAGGCCATTCTGTCCCAGCTGACTGAGGAAGTGGCTCAACTGCAGCAAGGAGGAATCAGTATTCACCAAATACTTTAGAGCAGGGACTACTCAGCCTGGAGAGAGAGGCTCAGGGGATCTCATCAGTGTCTATAAATAACTGAACGGAGGATGCAGAGAGGAAGGAGCCAAGCTCTTCTCTGTGGTACCCAGTGCCAGAACTAGAGACAACAGGAAAAACTGGAACACAGGTGGCTCCCTCTGAACACCGGGAAGCACTTCTGTGCTGTATGGCTGACAGAGCACTGACATATGTTGCTCAGAGAGGCTGCAGGATTTCTGTCTTGGAGGTCTTCAGAAGCCACCTGGATGTGTTCCTTGGCACCCTGCTCTGAATGTCCCACATGGACCAAGAGGTCCCTGCCAACCTTCATGCACCCTTTGACTCCGTGGTTCTGTGACCACACTTCCCTCTACATGCAGCAGTTGGTGCAATGCTACACATCTCTTAACCAGCTCCTAGGATGACAGCAAGGTAACCAAGAGAAATCCCAGCTCAGGAGCAGAATCCATGAGGGTCTCTGCTGGAAGATTTGTGATAATGGCAGAAACAGAGCTCTTCTTATTTTTGCATACAAAAACTGGGTAGGAGGGCTTGCAGCAAGAGAGGGATGTGCAGGAAAAAATGCAAGAAAAAGTGAAACAAGCCAGTCTGTAGCTGCAGAACTTCAGGTGGCAGACTGCACAGGTCGCTTGTTGCCCAAGACAATTGGCTGTGCAGGGATCAGGGATATGAAATTGCTGCTTCCTGAAAAAGAAACATCAGGATTTGACTGATGACTGGGAGATACAGTACAACAACTACTTACTATTCTGTTAGTGAGTGACCAGGAAGGATATGAAGTACAGATTAAACATTTGAAAATGTGGGATTGGATACCTTCCAGGAGTTGTCCAAGGAGCTCACTTATCCATTAATGCTGACACAATGGAAACAAATATAAAAGAAACAGTAAAGAAATTGAAAAGGATTGGAAGAAAGCCAATATTTTTAAAAAGCTAATGGGGTGACTGGGGCACTCAAGGCCTGTGAACTTGTCATCCATCATGGGGAGAGAATAGAGTGGCTGGAGCAGGTTTTAATTGGCAAGGAGCAAAAGGCCTCAGCCTCCTTGACACTGGTTAAAAAGCAGTGATAACCAGCACTACTCAGAATGGCTGCAGCTGAGAGAATGAAGAACTAGGTGTCTGGGGACTACAAAGAGCAGCTGTGTTCTGGGAGCTGTTGTCTGCAGGAAGTGTTTTGCAGAGAGTCTCAAGATCTAGGGGGACAGGTCAGTGGGGTCTTCCCATGCTGTGCTCTGCCAGAGCAGTGTGCGTGCATACCATGTGACATACTTGTGTGCACTTACTGCCAGCTCTCACACATGAAGCAGAAAACTAGTACTGTCTCCCCTTGCTCTGTACATAAGGCTGTGTCTCATGCTTTTTTATCACTATTTCTGTGCTAGTATGTGATGTTAGTTGCGAGACAGTGTGAATTTGCTAAAAATGTTATAAATTGGGTTAGGAGAGTAATTTGCTTATTCCCATTATGTTATTCCTGTAGTAGATTCAAGAGCTACAAAAAAAAAAATTAAAAATCAAAGTTGAGCAATCCTTCCTGTTACACTTCAAAGTATGGCTGAGACTACTAGTGGCATTATTTGTATTTCTCTTTTGCTGTACCATGAAGGCATGAAGACTCATTTCAAGGAGGAACACTCAGTTAAGGTTCCAGGTGGGTTAGTTACACCTGCTTTCTTCTTTCTGAGAAGCTCTCACTCTTTGTCATGAACAAGATTTCCCTGTCTCAGTCTGTCCAAGCTGCTACAAAGTGGTTAAGTCAAGTTCTTGCAAATTATTTTCAGTTTTAATATATGTCCTTGGACTGTCTGCAATTCTAGTTTAACAATGTCATTCAATTTCATTACAAGAAGATGAGCTGAAATGTTCCATGAAGGCTCTTACATCTGAGAGACAGTGAGACATTTTGAAGTGGCACTGGGGACCAGACTCCCAGCCCCAGGTTGCCTAAAATAAACTCAACATCATATCATGCATTCCCCATAATGGCTTCAAGACTCCCAGGCAGGGAGAGTCAGCGTGTGTGTGTGGGCAGCCTCCATCTTCTGTGCTGCAAAGACTGGTTAGACATGTTACTGGGGAATCTGTCTGTCAGCACAAGACCCTGCTGCACGCCCCCAGGGACCTGACACAGACACCGCTCTGGCACAGTAGCCAGCTCCAACCCAGTGCTCCAGCAGTACTGGCCGCAACCACAGCAAAGCAGATCCCTCCTGCAATGCAGCACCAACAGGGCCTTCTCCAGGTCACATGGATCATCAAGTGTTCACTGTCTTGTTGCTAGATCCTGTTCCCTTTGCTCTAAAAATGTAGGACAAAAGCACTAAAGCTTTTTGTGTGGCAGCACACCTGAACTCAAGAATTAATTTGATTTCTCACAAACTTCTGCAGGTTCTTTTATGGAATTATGGTGTGAAAATTCCAGCATCATAACAGAATTATTCTGTGGCCATATACCAGCAGAGTTCCATAGGACCTGCACACTGCCAGTGTGGGCTCCAGCTCAAGTTGTACACTCAGTAAATCATAGATTCATAGAATGCTTATAGTTGGAAGAGACCTATAAAGGTCGTCTAGTCCAACTGCCCTGCAGTGAACAGGTACGTCCACAGCTCAATCAGTTTGCTAAGGGCCTATGCAGCCTGTACTTGAAAGTCTCCAGGGACAGGACATCCACCACCTCTCTGGGCAACCTATTCCAGTGCCTCACCACACTCACTGTAAAAGATTTTTTCCTAGATTCAAACTAAATCTCCCCTCTTCTAGTTTGAAATAATTTTTCCTTATATCACCACAGACCCTGCTAATGACTCTGTTCCATTCTTTCCTTTTGATACGGAAAGGCACTCAGGTCTATCCAGAGCCTTCTCCAGGCTGAACAGCCTCAGCTCTCTTAGCCTGTCCTTGTAGGAGAGGTGTTCCATAACTTGGATCGTTTCTGTGGCCCTGCTCTGGATGTGGATGCTCTGGATGCTCCAACAGGTCCATGTCTCTCCTACACTGAAGACTCCATATCTGGATGCAGTATTCCAGATGAGGCCTCTCCAGTGCAGAGCAGAGGGGCAGGATCATCTCCCTTGCCCTGCTGGCCATGCTTTGTTCGATGCAGCCCAAGATACACTTGATTTTCTGAGCTGCAGGGGCACATTATGGCTTATGTACTGCTTGCCATTCACCAGTACCCCCAAGTCCTCTTTGACAGGGCTGTGCTCCATCCAT
Source organism: Perdix hodgsoniae (assembly GCA_035772895.1). NCBI lineage: Eukaryota > Metazoa > Chordata > Aves > Galliformes > Phasianidae > Perdix > Perdix hodgsoniae. Next base: position 328,410 of record JAPSGF010000061.1, on the reverse strand, counting down.
ACTTTCCTCAGCTTGTATTGGTAGTGGGAATTGCTTTGACCCAGGTACAAAATCTTGCACTTGGCTTTGTTGAACCTCATGAGATTCTCCTGGACTCATTACTCAAGCCTGTCTGCCTCTCTCTGAATGACATTCTGTCCTCCAGTCCCTCCAGTGCATTGACCACACCCCACAACTTGGTGTCTGAACCCAGGCCACCTTCTGTCACACAGACTGGGCTTTTGCTGTGAAGGGATGGCATCAAATCTGCAAAAAGAGAGCCTAAAATACCTTGTTTTACACTTGATGAGCTCTAAGTGAGAAAACAGAGCATGAGTATTCACATCAAACTTATTTTTCTTTCAGTCATGCCTCAGACTTCATTCTTGACTTATTGAATGCTGATATAAAGTCTTGTCACGGAGTTAGCTAGATCAATCTGTGTTCATAACAGGGGGCAGTAGGCCTGCAGGCCCATTGACCCAAAACGGGAAAGGGAAAGGGAAAGAGGGAGGGTAGGAAGATGGGAGATGGGAGCTGGGCCCGGGGACAGAACAGTAGCAACAATCTGAGAAGGAAAGATGATTGTACTAAATATGATATTGGAATGAAAGATAACACAATATAATACAATATAATTGGAATTGAGGCTAATAGATCAAATAAAATGAGAGAGAAAGTGTGCGAAACCAAAGGACTTACTCTGAATTGAAGGCAAAATGTCTGGGGAGCACACCCACACATCGCCATGCAGTGACAGAGAGTGAGAGTCCCTTGACGTGTGGGTCTTATCTTCCCCTCTGAACGCAAAGTCCTCTGGGGTATGTGAGAACCAGGTATCCTAGAATTTTCAGTCCATGGAACTGGAGTATTAACTCTTTAATTCCCCATGCTTTACATGATGTTATGATGTGGAATACCAATAACAAAAAATCATATAACCATGACGAGTCTTTGTCTTGTACATGCTGTCTTAATGGTGCACTGCCCAGCTGTTCATGCCTTTGAGAGCACAGGCATCCAGGAGGTGCATTTGCAGGAGAAGCTGGGAAGAGATTTGTTCTGTTTCACCATGGAATGGTCAGGAGCATGGTACCCATGGAAGAGGCTGCGATTCTGTGTACAGGGAGAGCTGTAGTCAGAGCAGAGTGGAAGAGCAGAGACCCAGGGGAGTGAGCAGGCTGTGGAGATATAACTGTGGCTATAACATAGCGCAGAACGGGCCTCTCTCTGTCTTCCACTTTAAACACTGAAGATGCTGTTCACTGGTTGATCATAATCATCTAACTGTTGTGTAATTACAAATATGTATTCTGCTTTTTTTTAATAGCATAATTGTAGCCAGACTTTGGGCTTGCAAATGAATGAAAACATAGGATGCCCCAGATATTTTGCAAGCACAAATGCAATGATTGCATCTAGTTGTAGAGATTTGAGACTGTCTGACTGGAGATGGATGCTATTAACCTCTTTATGTCTGCTACAAATGTGTTAGGAAATTGGCAAGACAGTGCAAATCATACTATCATACTCCAAGTCTGTATTACAGAACAAACAAACAAATCAGCAAGAATCTAACCTGTGCTTGGGCGGATGCACTGCAAACAGTCCCCTTGCAATGGTACTTTCAAGGTGCATTTGTATATATAACAACTTATAAGCAGAAATTTTTGCAGGAGTATCCTGAATAGTAAAACATAATATTTCTCATAACAATACTTGCAGTATTTCAGGTAGTAGAATGCTAGATGCATTTAAACCTAGGTTATGACAATAGGATACTGTGTAAATAGAGTGATGTTGCTCGATGCCTTTCCTCCCAAGTCATGCTTCCTGTATAATTTCTCATTTCAGAACTAATACTACTTGCGGGTAGCTGTAGAGGTGGTCTTTGTATGTGGTATTGCTATCAGTACAGGCATTTCTCTCCCTGAAGGCCAGGGGCATTATAGGTGAAATGCAGAATTTTCTTCACTGTTCCCTCCTGTTTCTCTAAAATATTGTTGCTAGGCTAAGATCCTACCCCTCTGTTACATTAGTGAGGATCAGTTCCCATTTAATTTCCTAAAGGGATGACAGAAGTAGTACTGAAAACTACTCAAGTGTACTTAGTGAAGTAGTGACCAATAGGTATGTGCTCAGTCTTACAGCTCCAAGAGACGTGTTGACCCATCTGGTCAGGACTGTGTGGGTGCTCACAGGTGAATTTCCAAAGGTTTTCAAAGACCAGAGAAGAAACTGAGCTTAGAAGCTCTGCAAGAGCACAATCCATGGCTGACACCTCGTGAGCAGTCTCTGCCTTGGAGTTATTGATTAACAGACACAGTTATCCCTGCAGACTTTTAATTATTGCCCAGATACTACATGACAAAAGCCAGAAATGTAGTCCTGCTGTGCTGGCAGCACAGCCCTACTGTAGGGATGTGTCACCAGGACGTGTGTCACAGTTATCTCTAGATCTATCTGTGCCCATGACAGAGAGATAGGCCCACCAGGCCAGAAAGGAAGGTGGAAAGGGGGAAAGGGAACAAAAAAGGAAAGGAAAAATAGAACAAACAAACAGTGACAACAATCTGAGGAGTAAAATTAATTTACTAATTATAATAACAGAAATACAAGTTAATTGGAATTGAAACTAATAAATCAAATAAATGAAAAAGTTTCTGAAAACCAAGGTTCTTACTCTGATCCCTCCTGCTCAGTTGCTGGTGGAGTTCAGAGTACCATGAGTGCATCAAACCCTGTCAGTATGGACAATCCTATACGGATCCTGGTTTATCACATTTGGTTTTTTTTTTTTCCTTGTGTATTTCTTACTGCTGCTTAGCAAAATTTTGCTGACTTGTAAATCATATACAAAAGTGAAGTTGATAATGTAGTTACTTGAAGACAAAGCTGATGGCATGCGGCCAATGAGACACATAGCATTCAGGCTCCAGTGTTCAGTGGTCTCTTCTTCTGGAAAGATTTGACAAGTGCTGTTATTCCTGCCAGAAAGCACATTCATTTTGCTGAAACTTGACTAAAGGCTGAGAGAACTGGAACTGCTCAGCCTGGAGAAGGGACAGCTCCAGGGGATCCCATCGATGTCCATAAATACCCAAAGGAAGGATGCAAAGGGGACTGAGCCAGGCTGTGTTCTGTGATGGGCAGAGCCAGGACAAAAGGCACCAGGCACAAATTGTCAAATAGTAGCTTCCCTCTGAACACCAAGAAGCAGTTCAGTGATCTGCACGTGATGGAGCACTGACACAGGCTGCCCAGAGAAGTTGTGAAGTTTCTTCCTTGGATATCTCCAGAAGCTGCCTGGATATGTTCCTACTCTGGATGTCCCTGCTGGAGCAGGAGTTGTTCTCATGTCTTCCTGAAAAGTGATTTTTTTTTAATGTGGGATCATAACATCATTAAGTAGAGACAGTTTTAGGGCACACTTTTTCAATTTTTCAGAGGAAAACTCGATTTCAAGGAATGACTGCTTCTTTTTATATGAGCTGGACTTAGTAAAAGCACTCCAAGCTTGACAGCCAACATCACATTATAACCTTGCTACTACATAAAAATAAAATATAAAAAGAAAGAAAAAGAATTCTAACTGACTCTCGCTTTAACTTTCTTCTTCATGAATACAATTCACATTATCACCACATCTGAAAACATCAGTTAAAAGGAGGGCATCACCATGCAGGGGAATATCTGGTTTTATTGTAGGAAACCACCCCTGACATGAAGGTATGACAAACCAACTAGAAAGGGGTAAGAACTTTTGAGATACACAGTGTTACTGCAAACTCTTCAAACTCAACTGATTTAAACAACAGATACACCAGGAATCAGGTCCACAAAAAAAGTTGTTTAGATTCATTTAGGGAATGTGAGGTTGCTTTTTAATTTGCAGATTATGAATGTTACTATTGTTTTTTTAATGTCAATCTTAACAAAGTTAAGTGTAGTTAAGTATAGTTGAGTAGGTTAAATGTTAAGTAAGTATAGTTAAGTAAGTTAAGTGTAACTTAATGAAGTTAAAGTGTATTTGCTGATACATTTTTTTCAAGCTGTCAGAAAGCTTTAATTAAAGAAAGGCTTCCCTTTGATAGTATGGATCATAGGACTGAAGGTATTTAAAATGACAGAAAACTTGCAGAGATTCAGCCACTCTGTTAATCCTGTTTTACAGATGTGGAACCAGACAAGGCTTGGTCAGATTCACCATTCTGCCCAGAGTTATTATATGCCCCTCATTCCACATCACCATACAAATCCTCTTCTGCAGAACTGAGAAGATCAAATTCTATAATCACAAGTCATAACAGAAGGCTACTTGGCTGACACCATCCCTAGGTTTGCCAGCACATATCAAGCTGAACATGCAATTTCTGGACTTCTCTCCTTCAGTGATTGTTTTTTTTCAGGGGAGATTGTTGCAATGCTCTCCTGTTTCGATCACCACACTTTGCAATTGTCATGCATAGATAGAAAATCTCTGTTGCAAATTCAGTCTCATTATTGTTGTTTAAATATTGGTACCAGTGCCCTAAGATAACCAGTCTTGAGTGGGCCATTGCCCCAAACCCACGTATCCTGAACACTGCATGTGTTCAGTCATCACAGCTAGTAAAAGAGATGTGTGTTTTCCTCCTGGTGTATCCACACAGACTGAAGCCAGAGGGGATTATGATTATAAAAATATTGTACCATTCTTCAATTCTGACATGTTCAGCTGGGACCCTGAGTGAAGAATTTTGGTGAAGTGTGGGGCCCGTGCAACACAGAATCACAGAATGGCCCAGGTTGGAAGGGACCTCAAGGATCATGAATCTCCAACCCCCCAGCCACATGCAGGGCCACCAACCTCCCCATTCAATACTAGACCAGACAGCCCAGGGCCCCATCCAACCTGGCCTTGAACACCTCCACGGATGGGGCATCCACAACCTCTCTGGGCAGCCTGTTCCAGCACCTTACCACTTTCACAGTAAAGAACTTCCCCTGACATCCAACCTAAATCTTTCCTCCCTCAACTTAAAACACTTCCCTTTGTCCTGCTGTTATCTACACTTTCAAAGAGTTGACTCCCCTCCTGTTTATAGGCTCCCTTTAGGTACTGAAAGGCTGCAATTAGGTCACCCCACAGCCTTCTTTTCTCTAGGCTGAACAAGCCAAGCTCCCTCAGCCTGTCTTCATAGGAAGGTGCTCCAGCTCTCTGGTCATCTTTGTGGCTTTCCTCTGGACCTTCTCCAACAGCTCTCTGTCTTTCTGGTACTGGAGACTCCAGACCTGGACACAGTATTGCAGATGTGGCCTGACAAGAGCAGAGTAGAGAGGGACAATCACCTCCCTGTCCCTGCTGGCCACCCCTCTTCCGATGGAGCCCAGGATACCATCTGCTTTCCAAGCTGCAAGAGCACACTGCTGGGTCATGTTCAGTTTTTCATCCATCAGGACCCCCAGGTCCTTCTCTGCAGGGTTGCTCTCAAGGACTGCTCCTTCCAGCCTGTATGAATGCCTTGGATTCCTCCGGCCCAAGTGCAAAACCTTGCACTTTTCTATATTGAACCTCATTAAGTTCACCCGGGCCCACCTTTCAAGTCTGTTGAGGTCCCTCTGAATGGCATCCCTTCCTTCCACTGTGTCAACCACACCACTCAGCTTGGTGTCATCAGCAAACTTGCTGAGTTCCATTGCTGAATTCCATTGGCAATGTTATTGATAAAGACGTTAAAGAATACCAGTCCCAAGACAGACCCTGGGGGATGCTGCTCATTATCAGCCTCCACCTGAACATAGAACCATTAATGACCACCCTCTGTCTGCGGCCTTTCAACCTTTGATGGTCTTCCCATCAAATCTACATCCATACAATTTGGAGATAAGGATGTGGCAGGGGACCATATCAAAGGCCTTGCTCAAGTCCAGGTAAATGACATCAGAATCCTTCCCTTTCTCCACCAATGCCGTCCCTCTATCATAGAAGGCCACCAGATTGGTCAAGCATGACCTGCCCCTGGTGAAGCTGCACTGTCTCAGATCACACACTCATTCCTTGTGTGATCAAGCATGTCGTCCTGCTCTATGATCTTTCCAGGAACAGAGGTGAGACTCATCAGCCTGTAGTTCCCTGGGTCCTCCTTGCTCCCTTTCTTGTAAATGGGAGTGATGTGACCCTTCCTCCAGTCATCCAGACCTCACCTGACAGCCATGACTTTTCAAATATGATGGAGAACAGCTCGGCAACCACCTCAGCCAGCTTCTTCAGAACCCTGGATGCACACCATCCCCATAGACTTGTACACATTCAGTATCATGAGGCAGTCTTAGAACTTGTTCTGCCCTTACAGTGGGGTGGTATTTACTGCCATGGTCCCCACCTAGAGGTTTAGGGATGCAGGGCTCAGGGACATGAGAAATATTAGAATCCTGGCTGCCAGTGAAGACCGAAGCAAAGAACTCATTCAGTACCTCAGTCTTCTCTTTGTCCGTTGAAGCCAGTTCTCCTTTTACATTTACCAAAGGAGGTACACTCACTTTGGCCTGTCTCTTCTGGCCCATGTACCTGTAGAATGTCTTCCTATTGTTTTTCACTCTCTCGCAAAGTTCAGTTCTGCCTGCGCCTTGGCTTTCCTGATCCCACGTCTGCAAGGCTGGACAGCATCCCTGTATTCTTCCCAGGTGACACACCCCTGTTTCCAGAGCTCTTTGCCCTCAGTATGCCCAGCAGGTCCTTGCCAAGCCATGCTGGTTTCCTACCTCCTCTACCCGCTTTCTTGTTCAGAGGGACAGAGAGCTCTTGTGCTCTCAGAAAGGCATCCTTGAAGCCAGCTATCCTCAACATCTTTGTTTTTAAAGACAGCATCCCAGGGGATCTTGGCCAACAATTCATTGAACTGCTTAAAGTTCACTCTTCCAAATTTCAGGGTCCTAATGCCACTCTTTGCCAGGCCCACATTCCTCAAGATCACAAATTTGACCAGGGTGTGGTCACTGCAGCCTGGGCTGCTTTCAACCTTAATGCCTTTAATGATCTCCTCAGCATTGGTGAGAAGGAGGTCCTTCACCTCTGGTTGGTCTGTCCATTACCTGAACCAGAAACTTATCTTCAATGGATTCCAGGAGCCTCCTGAACCTCATGCAGCTCACATCTGGCAAAATGCCCACTTCTACCACTAGAGGTCTGTTTTGCACAAATCCTTTGCAGTGAACAGAAAAGACTGAATATGAGTTCCCAAAGTTTAAGTTCTTGTATAAAGGTAAAAAAAATACCTAGACTATCTTGCTTTAAGTAACTAGTACGAGAAAGCCACCCTAAATAATAGGATGTATTTTTTTTTTTCTCTCGTACACAGCAGCAGGTTGTTCTTCATTTCTTGTAATATTCATCCAGTAAATTACTAAACAAGAGATGAGATCAGTGTGTATATGATAGCATTTTGAATCATTTCTTCTCCTAAATACAGAGGATGAAATCACTGTTCAAAATATTTAAGGAAAGCCCACTTTAATGTCTGTATCTTGTTCTCAGAAATTTTGGAGGCACAGAAAACCTTGCTAATCACTGCCTCCCTTGTCACCGTTAGACAGATTACAGCACCAAAGCTGCACTCTGGGAAAGGAGATACTCCAAACTAAAATGAATTATCCACCCTGGAATCATGAGGAGAAAAGTCAGTGCTCAGTAAACTTATCCAGGACTTTGAAGTACCATTGCCTTCCCAGCTAAAGATTTTAGTTATGGCTTTGGGTAAGCAGCTACAAAAAGACTTAAAGGACAGAAATATGCTCGATATAAGATGACTATTACTAATCCTGCAACCTGCCCATCTGCACACTCACATTTTACTGGAGATGGTCCCAGAGATGTTCTTTTGTCTGCATTAGTGTTTAGAACAATATCAGACCTTTAGTGCTGCTTCCCTGTAGCTAAGCCATATCTGCCCTGTGAAGCCAAGCCCACATGAATAGCCATGCTGTCCCAGCTGGGCCCTGCACCCCTTTGCTGCTCTGTCAGCAAGACTAGGTTGATGCTGGCAGGGCCACTGCCACCACCTTTGCAGTTGGGCAGAAAATGCTCCACAGCCTTCTGTGGGTTGGTTTCCTGTACTAAGCTGCCTGGGAATGTCTCCGGTTGAAAATAAATGCTATGCAGGCATGTGTAGTCTATATCCTTTCTTTCTCTCTTTCTCTCTCACTATAAGTACACTGGTCACACATGGTCAGTTTCACTCTCCACAAAAGCCCAAAATATCCTGGGCTTGAGCAGATCCAGAAACTTCAGCATATTCTGGTCAACACATCCTTCACTTCAAGCTGTTTATTACAAACACTGTACATGATCCTCAGAGTGTGTCACAGACTGGACATTGTTCAGAGCTGGTAGAGCTCATGCTGTTGGTGTTGGATTTTTAATCATTAGTAAAAGCATTTACCAGGGCTACTGTGCTGCTCCTCTGCCATATTTAAGGTCATTCACAAACTGTGTAAAGTCAGTGAGATTTCAGGTACCTGCATTTTCTGGAAACAGAGATCAGAACACATGCTTAACAGGAAGGCTACCTCCTCCTGCTCACTAAACCATGTCCCTCAGCACAAAATCCAAATGTTCCTTGGACATCTCCAGGGTAGGTGACTCCATCACCTCCCTGGGCAGCCTCCTTGCTACATTTGTCTGTGGCTCCCTGCAGCAGACAAACACCTCATTTGGAGGGAATTTCATTATTTTTGTGTTTGGTCCAAAGTTCCACATGGAGTGATGGGACAAAGGGCCACAGGAGAAAATGACAAGAGACTGATAGGAACAAGAGAAGGCTAAAATGCAAAAAGCAACAGATCAGCAACAAAAACTTGGCCAGCTGGCATACAAATATTTCAGTGAAATTCATTAATACTATCCCAGTGCATGCCAAGATTTACTAAACTCTTCACATAAACAGTGATAGCCAAGAGCAACGGTCCTAGTCTAGTAGTGTCAAAATCAATTGCTGCTATCTAGGGCCCCATTTAGCATTATACTGCAACTAAATGTTGGGTTATACTTACGTACATTTATTAATTGTCACTGCTCTCTTCTTGTAAACCTATCCATCAAAGAGTGCAATTTTAGGGCGGGGAGGGGGATTTCAGGGTTCACTTCTCACTCTGGCCATTGTGAAGCAGCTCTTTAGAGCAAAAAACAACAACAAACAAGCAAAAACTTGTTTAGGGTGAGTTGAAAGGGAAAGAAAAGAACAACTAATCACTTTCTAGATTTAAGATAATTCCTGTGTTACAGTTGCAAAGATAGGATGAAGCAAATTTTCTGCTTTGTTAAGGCTCCTAATCAGAGAAAAGCCACAGCTGCAGGAGTATGTTGGTGAGTACTTGTGATCAGTAAAGATTTTTGCTTTTCTTACATTTCTGTTTGTGAGAACAAGGATGAATTAAGCCTTTCCCCATCAGCCACTTGTCTAATCTGTTTAGATATAAGAGAGATTCACTGTATTTTTTGAAGGCTGGAAAATACAGGAGAAATCAGAGTGACACACCTAAGATCTGAGTTGATCATCCAAGCTTTCTTTCTCAGTTTGTCTATCTCCTACACCCGTGACAGAGGACACAAAGGAGCTAATGAAGAAGCAGACTGTTTTGCCCAGTCAGGCACAATAGAATTTCCACCATAGAAGTTCCATTAGGCAGTTATAGGCTGAGACCTAAAACTGCATAGTGGATGTGGGGTCATCTGTCATCTGCCTTCTGTGTGAAACACATTTCATGCTGTAGAATTACCAGTGAAATAACTGTCAGCATTTGAGATGAGGAAAGCCTATTCTCTTTATTGTATCGTACAGACAGCTGCTCAGAGAACTCCTTCAGCAATTATTTTTGGCTTTCATTGTCATCTTTAAGAAAGTTCAACATAAAACGCAAGAAAAATCAGATTATTTAATTTGGTACTGTTCAAGTTACATTCAGCTGTTCAGAAATTCCTTTTGGCATTGCATGGAGTCATTGACAGTATGAAAGCTGATGTCATCGGCATGGTCTCTAATGGCAGTCTCCAATGGGGAGCCAGCAGTGCTGTGTTGTTCAGTTGCTTTGCACTGCTAGAAGAGACGGGCCCCGTGCAGCAAATTAAGAGCAGAAGAAATATGTTAAGGAGCTAGGGGAAGTGCAGACGGAAAACAGCTGTACCACAAGGAATTCCTGAGTTTATTTGCAACTGAGGCTTGTTTGAGACTATTATAGGTGGAGACCAAAGGGATTTTTGATGCTCTGTTTTTCTGGCATAGATTATTAGTAATTGCTATTTTTAATATCACTTATTATACAAGTGTTTGTCTGAAGCCACCCTCAGAGCAAGGTTTCTAGGCATTTCTGGACAAAGGTATGTGTTCAGGAGTAGTAAATCTGTCACTTTCTGGCAGGCAAGTGTATATGAACACGCATGCACAACCTGTCCAATTTGACTTTAAAATGTAGGTTTTCTGAGATGGATGCTATACAGCACATGGGCTCTGAATGCGTCTCAGATTTCCAGTCACACAGCAGCCAGCCAGAGCTGCTGTGAATGCACAATAAGGTTTCAGTTGTTAAACCTACAGACACACAGTAATCCCAGGAGAGGGCCCTGCAAAATTTGGCTTGAGAAAACTGCGATTGGGAAGAAAGAAGGCACAGTCAAGAAAACCTACCACCCAGTAGTTCTTAATGAGCAATAAGACAATGCAAGGCTACAAAAAAAACAAAACAAACAAACAAACAAAAAACAGGGAAGGGAAGGGAAGGGAAGGGAAGGGAAGGGAAGGGAAGGGAAGGGAAGGGAAGGAAAGGAAAGGAAAGGAAAGGAAAGGAAAGGAAAGGAAA
>JAPSGF010000061.1:298712-317198 GCA_035772895.1 Perdix hodgsoniae | reverse complement strand
AAGGAAAGGAAAGGAAAGGAAAGGAAAGGAAAGGAAAGGAAAGGAAAGGAAAAGTCATGCCTAGTAGTGGTTCAAAGAAGCTCCTGCTGGTAGTAGAGCTGCAGCAGCCTGTCCTCCTATGCTTTCAGCCATCCCCGTAGCTACTCCATGCCTTCCTGCTCCCTATGGGTGTTGATTACTTTGGCACAGGAGGGCAGCCTGCCCCAGATATATATGCTTTGCATACTCACCACTGTCTGAATACAGATTGTGTAATACAAGACCGTGAGGTTTTGCATTTTTGTCTCTTTGAAAAAACACACTATGGTCAGTTCTCAGCGTAGTACTGAGATTTGAAGATAAAGATGAAAAGGAAAGCCTTTTCTGTCTGCAGCTCCAGTAGTGACTTCCGAGGGGAAGAAATAGGAATGAGATGTATGGTCTTGTTTAGAATACACAACACAAATATGCAATGCTGTTTCAGACAGTGTATGAGACTATCTTTAATTGAAGCATCCGATGGTGCAGTACAGGAATGTAAGCAACTGCATAAAGAAACCATTTGTGAAGGTTAAAAAGTGCTTGAACTTATCAATGAAGGTAAATCTGATGGGGAGAATAACACCCTGTTTTGCAGTGGGAAGGAAGCGAAGGAGCCTTTCAGAGCCAGTTCCAAGGACAGCCAGCATGCCCTGACCCTAGACAGAATGGTGTAGTAAGCAATGATGTCTGTGCCAGAAGGTAGGGCCTGCTCCCTTTCTGCAGCAAACCTCAGCAGGGTGTGCAGAGAGGCCCCAGCATACTGCTAGGCACAGCATTTCTCTCCTTCGCTTGGCCTCATTTCTCTCCTTTGCTTGGAAGCTCAGCACTTCCTCACATAGGGCTCTTGCTGATCCAAGTCTGCATTTTCAGAATTAGCTCCTTCAACATCCCACCTACATAAGAGGAAACAGACAACTAAAACTAGCCATACTCCATAAAACCTCTAAAGCGAGGTTCTTTTCATAGCTCAGGGAAGAAACTTTAATCTATTATTAGAAAGATGCTTCTATGTTATTAAAACAGCATTTCTGGTTTCTTGCTTTATTTCAAGAATAGCATATGTAAGAGAAATACAGGTTCACACTTGTGGTGTCAACTCAGCAACACCACAAAAAAACCTCTCCTGACTACAAGGAGACACTAGATGCAACCATTGTCTATAGAAAAAAATGCCAACAACCAAAATTAATGCACTTTTGTCTTTTGTCTTTTTTTTTTTTTTTTTTTTTTTTTTTAGCCCAAAGACTGAAAAGACATCCAAATTGAGGGCTTTGTACTGAACTGCAGTACAGCCTGTAATGATTGGGTCTGTGCAGCCAATAGAGTGGCACCCATCCCACAGCACTTGAGCTATATTTGTGGGAATGCTCCATTTTTTAACAGAACACTTAACTTAGTTGAATGATACTTTCATTTTCACAGCAGCATTTTCAGCCAAGACTTGTAACATGAAGCTTTATTGCTATTTTTTAGAAAAGAAGATGCTACAAAATCCTTACTCCACTCCTTTCTCATTAAGTTAAATGCCTACAAATCACGTCTGTTTTGTTTTGGTAGCTGAAGTTCCACTGAACATAATGTCAGCAGAGGGAGCCATCTGCTTGGCTCCCAAGGCTTGCGGGTTGACGGGGGAATTTGGTTTTCTGGTTTGTGAAATGCAGTACCTGGAGAGAAAGGCCTGCAGAGTGAGGACAGCAGGGCTGAGCAGGGGAAAAGCAGTTTGTTACCAGATATTCAGGAGTGCAACCTATATGTAGTTCTACTTTTTCTTGCTGCACTCTTTGCCTTTGTTATAAATGAACAGATACTTCTTTCCCCATTACTCCACACCTGACTTATAAGAGTCGGGAGCTGTTTTAAGGGCTTTCTTCAAGCAGAGAATACTATTTTTTTTTTTTTCCCTCTAGGCTTTCACGAAAAATACTCATGATATGAGAATAGGCACAGCGTCCAGGTGTGGGCCTGGCCGTTTGTTGCAGCTCTAATATTTCCGATGTCCAGCAGAGGTCAGGGTATTTCTGTGAATGCGACACCACCCCGGGCTGAGTGGTGCTCGGCCGTGTGCTGACTGACAGGTAACGCAAGGCTGCAGGGTGGCCTTCCGTGCTGGGAAGTGGGACTGCTACTGTAGTGGCAGGCCAATTTAATGGCAAAATGTGCGTCTTCGTGCCTGAGTGCTGCTGTGTGGTGGGCCCACCACCCTCATACAGGATAGCCTGAAGCACTCAGCAGCGGAGCTACCCAGGACCTGGTGCTGTCCCAACAGACACACAGAACAGGTCCTGCAGAACTGTATCTGCGGCACTAAGTCTTTTGGAGACTGCAGCTGCAGTGCACCGGGCTGGTGGGCAGAAATAGGAGTTTGCATGTAAAAGGTTTGTGGCTGCACACTTGGGCTGCTCTGAAAGTAATGCCTCCTATTTTACTATGTCAGCCCATGACATCAGAAATGGAAGGCATGGCAGCGGAGGTTGAACCTTCCCACCAACATTCCACTGTATTTTGTTGCTCTGTGACAGCAAAGGGGCAGTCTGACATTGTATCTGACATGAAAGTGTGTACGGAGCAAAGCAGTGTCACTGAATTCCCCCATGCAGAAAAAATGGGACCCACTGACATTCATAGATGCTTGCTGAACATTTACAGAGACCAAACAGTGGATGTGAGCCCAGTAGGGCAGCAGGTGGTTTGTTTCAGCAGTGGTGACAGTGACAGGTGGGTCATCTATAATAAAATCATAGAATGGTTTGAGCTGGAAGGGACCACATAAGCCATCTAGTTCCAATCCCATGAGCAGGTTGTCACCCACCATATCAGGCTGCCCAGGGCCCCACCCAGCTTGGCCTTGAACACCTTCAAGGATCGGGCATCCAAACTTTCTCTGTCCACTGGTGCAGATGTTTATGAACATGGGATGCAGGCTCTTGTTCACTGCTGGTGAAAATGCAGAGCTAAAGGTGGTGACTGTTGAAAATATGTGTTTTGAAGCTGAGAATTTGTTCCATCAAATGGTGCTACTGCACTCTTTGTTGTAGTTTCTGTGGAAACAAACAGGAGGCATTATTTTTGGAGCAACCTATGTACCCAGATAAATAGATTAAGGTGATGCGCACTGGTCCCTATAACAGCAGCTCACGTCAGTCCATTTTAGGGAGTGCAGCAGGTTGCAGTGCAGGCTTTCAAGCTGAGAATGCTTTCGAGTATTCATATAATCATAATGGTTGGAAAAGACCTCTGAGATCATCAAGTCCAACCGCCAACCCACCCCCACCACGTGCACTAACCCACCTCCCTCCATGCTACAGTTCACAGGATTACTGCGCCAGGGATGGTGACTCCCCCACCGACCCGAGCAGCCTCGCCACTCCTTCCAAGAAGGAACTTTTGTTCCTAATACCCCGCCATCCCCAGGGCAGTAGCTCCACGCCATACAGCCGTCGCGGGCCCCCTCTGGCCACACTCCCACCCCGCGCCCTCCTCCTCGGCCCCCCGCCCGCGGAGCACAGCGCGCACCCGCCGCCCTCGCCCCCCTCCCTCCACCACCACGTGGCCTCCCGGCACGAGCCACCCATCCGCCTCCCGGCCCGCGGCGCCCGGCGCACGTCGATTAGCATGACAAAGCGCCCTCCCCCCACCGCCCGCCGGCCAATGGAAGTGCACCGGCCGCCGCCAGCTGCCAGCGCCGCGGCTCCACGGGCTTAAATAGAGCGTGTGCCAGCGGAGCCCCTGAGGAGTGGAGAGTTTGAGGTGTCTGGGAGAGCTGGGTACGGCCGGCCGGCCGGCGGTAGCGCCGCTTTACGACACGCTGGTATGACTCTGGAAGAGACGCAAGAGCAGGAGCCGGCGCCCGCGGGCAAGGACTGGTAGGTGCCGGCGGCCGTTGGCTGGGAGGTGGAATGGCCGCTGTGCGGGCGCCGTGCTGATCGGATCGCTTTCCTGTTTGCAGGATGCAGAGCGCCGGTACGGCCCTCCGCGAGCTGCTGGTATCGGCGCGGCGCCGTGGCTGCCTCACCGCCGGCGTCTACGAGTCGGCCAAGCTTATGAACGTGTGAGTAGGGGGAGGGCGGCGGGAGTGGGGCGGGAGGCAAGTCAGCTCTGCCGGGCCTAATAGCTCTCGCCACCCGCAGAGACCCAGATAACGTGGCGTTCTGCGTGTTGGCGGCCGATGAGGAGGACGAGGGGGACATCGCCCTGCAGATCCACTTCACCCTCATCCAGGCCTTCTGCTGCGAGAACGACATCGACATCGTGCGTGTGAGCGACCTACCCAAGCTGGCTGCTGCCGTGGGATCCAGCGAGGAGTCCGGTGAGCCCAGAGACCTGCACTGCATCCTCATCACGGTGCGTGGCTGGGGCTGGGAGGGATAGATCTCCGTGAGCTGCAGCCCTTGGGGTGCAGAACTGCTGAGCTACAGTGGGCATTGCTTCTCTAACAAGGGTTTTGCTGCCACCCACTGTGGTGACAGCTCAGCTTCCTGCTCTCTGTGCTTAAAAATGCTTTGCTTTCTAAATTAATGCTTCTGTGAAATAATACTGTGACTTCATGTACTCATGGTGTGCAATGTTCTTCTGGTAGAACCCAAATGAAGATGCCTGGAAGGACCCAGCTCTAGAGAAGCTGAACTGCTTCTGTGAAGAAAGCCGGAACATCAATGAGTGGGTGCCAACTATTGCCTTACCTGAGTGACCATGACGTGACGTGCTGGGGAGGCTGAAACCTTTGTTGCATTCTCAACGTGGTGTTGGTTCACTAAAGTGTGCAACGAGCTGCTGATTCCTTGAAGTAGCCTGGTCAAGGGACTGGATTGCAGTCACTCAGACTGGCATGCTGTGGGCTCTTACAGAGGAGAAAGGAAAAGAATAGCTCGCCTCACCAGTGAGCTTCAGTAGACTGCAGCTGTGTGGAAGATAACGTACTATGGAACTGAAACAAGTATTGCAAGTTTCCTGCTCAAGTGGAGCAGTTTCAGAAGGCAGGGAAAGTTAGGGGAAGTGGCCCAAAACTTCACAGGATTAAATAGAGTACCGTGACTAGAAACTGTTGGCACTGTTTACAAAATATGAAGAGAAGCAAGCTTCAGTAATTCATGGACTTTTAGAGACTGATTACCAGGGCAGGTACAGAGATTCTTAAAGCAGACAGCTTTCAACAGGCCTTTAGGCCGCATTGCTGGTTTAATAATGCAATAGTTTTTATTGAAATATTTGCTGCTATGGAAGCTTTCATAATAAATTTTTGACATTCAAGTTCTAGGAGTGTCTGGCTTACTGGGTGGGGGAGCATGTCACTACAGTATCACTGATGCTTTGCTCATGTACTGTTGTCAAAGGTATACTCAACAATAATAGGGGTGTTGCTCACATAGTTTCTCGCTGGGCCCAGCTGGATCACAGATGTGCTTTCTAAGTTGATAATTCAACTTTTCACTCTCTGCAACAGCTGCTTATTGCAACAAGTTGCAAGACTAAAGAGCTACATGCTTAATAAATTCATTATTGTAATAGGTTGTCTTTGTGGTCTGCTAGGGGATCACAATCCATGCTAGAAACATGGATTCTGGAAACAGATTTCCAGTAAGTAGCATTATTACTTGTTAAATTTGAGTTACTCATTTGAAGTTAAAGCTCCTACTTGACAGAAGCAGCTTAAATGTGATGGTGGCCTGAAGGTCTCCTTAGGTGTCAAACAATTAAATGCTTACTTTGATTGGAATGACATAGTTAGACCAAAAACTAGCAAATAGTGAATAAACATCTGATCTGCCACAAGCTGCTCTCTGATTTCCATATGTTCCAACAATGGAAGCTGTCACTCCAGAACACAATTTTGTGAAGATAATTTGCATGATAATACCAAATTGGATCTCAAACAATTTAAGGATGGGTGTGGCCTTTTTCAGAAATGCTGTCATGAAAAATTAATACAGTGGACTAGTTTTGTGCTATGTGAAAAGGAAAAGACATCATCCCACTTCTGTGTACAGCCTATAGTTGAGCTTCAGTGTTCTGTGCAATGTTATGTACTGATATAAATACACTGCATACTGTCCCTGTCTCCAGAAAAGCTGAACTATTCACTTCTGCTTTGGGTGCTAAAAATGTTCAGTTATTGGAACTATATATCCCCTGGCCTGGCTGGCAGTGATTACAGTAGCACTTGCTGAAAAGTGGTCATTTCTCAGTGGTGTCTGTGAACAGTTGAGGTTTCTGGGAAGCTGCTTGCTTTCAGTTTCATTGTTTCTGACAAGGGAAGTTCAAGTCTAATATTTGTAGAATATGATCCATTTTATGGATTATGTGAGGTATTTAGTGCTGCTTGGCATTTGTTACTGTGTTGTGAGGGGTTGCATGACATCAGAACCAGAAGTTAGGCTGCAGCAAAATCTGTGAGGGACTCTGGCCTTGACATTTTTGTTCTTTGTTTGGGGCCTAACCATACCAGAGCAAAGAGCAAATGAAAGCAAACTATCCTGAAATCAACTTCTACTTAAAAGGATAGGCAATCCATGAAAGTCTCCAGCAGTTTAAATAAAACCTTAGCAGTCAAGATTAAAGAAAGTTTTCCAGCACATGTAAAAGTGTAGCAGAGAAAAGTGTGCCCACTTTGCTGTACATAGGTACAGATAGTTGTATTGAGTAGGAAGTTTAGCCTCCAGTTTTTATGGAAGAAGCACACTGCACAACAAGCAATGAAACTGGTGAAGCCACACCTGTGAGATGCTGCCCCTGGTGCTTTAGAGGATGACGGAGTGACTTTGCCCCTCCCATTGTCCTTTGCAGTTTTGAACTGTGTCTCCTGAGACATATACAACTTCTCCCATAAATTTCCAAAAATCTCTCTTGGCTCAATGCAGAGCTTAGCACAAGTACTATTATCCTCAGGTTAGCCTGGAAATGTTATGAATACGGTATTATATAATACAACCAAAGGCATCTGCAGCTGGAAGTTATGTGCTGCTACAAATATCTCCAATAATGTAGCAAAAATTCAGCAGATGGTATCTGGTAAAAGTGGGATTCATCTTTACGTGCTCTGGTATATAATGGTGCAAGGAGCAGAGAAACAGCTGCGGCAGGTTTGGGATAAGTCACTAGGTGCAGGGGACAGAAACACCAGGTGTCTGGGAGTGCTTTGCTGGCACCTTTTGCCCAGAAGATGAGTGACTGGGACAAAGGCACTGAGGGCCTGCATGTCTGGCAGCTTTGCCACAGGGCTTTAACAAGCTCTGACTCACCAAGACAGGTGTCATGGGCTGACACCATGTGTCTCTAAGGTTAATCATTGTTATTAATAGAGAAGGTGCAGAAGTAGCATTACAGGGTGACAGAGCTTCCGGCTCTGTTTTGGGAACCCTGCCTTTTGTTAAGCTGCTCACCCCTGTGCCACCACTTCATCACCACTGCAGTCATACATGTTTGTCTTACACAGTTGGTACTTCTGGAATACAGTTTCTTTTAATAAGTAAAGTTTTATTTAAAATTTCTTGAGTGATGGGTTTATGTTTCTTTGTCTAGGTGTCTATTTCACCATCAGTTAGCACTGACTGACAGGAATTCTCCCTCATATCCTTTCTGTTTCCTTCTCTTAACTCTTATTTTTCTTCCTGCTGTGCACCACTCTACTTTTCTCTCTTCTGGTGATAGATTGTGATCTTCTCACTAGGCGCCAATTCTTTTCTTGTGCGCTGTACTGAGTTAGTTGCCTTATAACTTCATTGTACAGCACACAACAGTAAATAACAACTCTTTGTTGCTGAGTAGAAAATACAAAATTGCATCTAGTAAAAACTGTATTAGAAAGAGGCAGGTGAACTTCTGCAAAGAGTGTTTGCTGAGATCTGTGCAGATGCTAGACAAAAAGCATTTAGGCACAAGATGTTCAGGGAAGGAGAGGCCCTGTCACAGGCCTAGAGCTCTGCAGGCTGGTCAAGTTTCAATCAGAATCATGGGGGGCTCTTTGCTTAATATATGTTCTGCAAGGAGCTGGTCTGTGTAAATCCCTTAACACAAGAACATGCCGTGGCCCTACTGTCAGGCATGTAAGGAAGAGTGATTTGTGTCAGCAGATCCTTATCCCAGTTTGCAGATCCTCTGTCCTTGGGAGGAAAGAGCACTACATGTCCAGGTCACCCTGTGTCAAGCACACAAAATATTCTACTTGTGAAAGCAAACACCTTTGCATTTGCGGCCAAGAGAGATGCATGGAGGAGGAAGTGTGAATATTACAGTCCTTGTGGGACACATAGGGCAGCCATCTGTGTTTATGACTGCACATCCATAAGATCAAAATTTGTTGTAAAGCAGCAGCGGCAAAAACTGCATTTGATGGAGACAGGGAGTGAGGCAGAGAGTGCACCTGGGCAGGTCCTTCCTTCTACAGGGTTTTGTGAAAATAGCTTTTGATTCCTGCTCATTTCTAATCCATTCCATCACAGTTCTATGGTGCTTTCCACACCTAGAGGTAGAAGCAGCAGAAATGTTGTCAGGTCAGTCCAAGTCAGCCACCACACAGAATGAAGCCATACACTGTGCACTGTTGATGAGGTACACACTTGGCTGGCCTTGCCATGCCTTCACCTGCATTTCTAATAACTTACTGCATTGTGTTGTTCATGTGGCAGAGTATTAACAATAATAACAAGCCCATGCAGGCCAGATCCAGGAGGGCCCTGCAGAGATGCTGCTCCAGAGGTTCTGACCTCAGCTGGTTGAGGGCATTTTGCAAAATCTGGTTGCCTCCCTTCCAAACCTGCGCTTCTCCTCACTGCTGCCTCTGCAGTGCCACAGGTCCAGGCCAAATACTATGGGGTTCCTGTGGTCCAGCTGACTCATCTTGGCTGGGCCAACCACTTGCCAGTGGAACACAGCACATGGGCAGATTCCCAAGACTTGGCTGCAGCTCTATGAAAAGAAAGAGATGGGGGAAAATTTAAGAAGTTGCAGTTCTTGCCACAGTCTGGAGATAAACATTTCCTTCTCTGGCGAGTGCAGAAGAAAGCAGCCACCTGATGCATCTCTGCAGAAAAATATTGCATAGCCATATTGTTTACCAAAAGGAAAACTGAATATAGCCTGCAACTGAATTTACCAAATACACTTATAGATGACCAGAAAGCTTCTCAAACCAACATACTTCAGCTAGTGAGGCTGCTACTAGAAACTAAGGTTTCTTTGTTCTTTAGCAGCTCTCCTCAGGCAATTATGCAGCCTAATTGCCTGTAATAATCACCCCTGTTAAAAAATGTGTTGTAGGCAGCCTTCTTTGTTTTTGAAGTGTCTTCCTACCAACTTCTTGCTTCCAGAAATGGGCTCCGTGAGTTTAGAAAACACAAGCAACACTGGGGAATCCAGCATTTGATTACTTGAATCCATTTGTTTATGCTGTTCTTGGTGCTTAAGCACATATTTTTAAAAATATTAAAAAAAAAAAGAAGAAAGATAATGTTATTTTTAAAGTGTGCCCTGTCCTTAAAAGATTCATTTCTCTCTTACTATTCAGAGTTGGATTTGGTGCATTTTAGTTTTTAGCTTTTTAACAATCTTTTGTGTTTATTTTTCCTCTAAGATACCAATCAGATATGCTTGCACTAGACCGTGCTGTGCTGCACTACAACAATATTGAAAAGTAAGCTGGAAAAGTAAAAAAAAATAATAACCATTGAGTATATTGTACACTGGCAAGATGAAATAGGTAATATTACACAACATCCCTATTAATGACTTCTGTGATTTCGTTTAGGCATTATCTGTGTTTTCATTCTACTCCATTGTTGTGGCAATGCATAATCATTCAATAATATGTTTTGAAACATTTGCACATGAAAACAGGAACATCCCTTGACTTTTTGATTAAGTTCAGCAAAACATATGCAAACAATACAGGACCAGAACAAAGGTCGATTAAGCCCAATATCCTGATTTTTTCAGTAACCATGATAAGGTGTACAGAGAATTGTTTCACTATCCCTAGGCACCTAGAGATTCTTCCTGTAGGTGACAATCTGAAGAAACTTGCAGCCCTGGGACTTTATGTGCCTAGCACTCTCTCTCTAATATGTATTTTCAAGTCAAGGTGCAGTGCTTAGAGGCCAAATGCTTAAAATTCAGGTGTAATCAGTTGCTACACTGCAATGCATAGGCAGGTCAGAAGTATGTGAAGGTCACCAAAGAAAGAGAGGACCATCAGGATTTTACAGAAAGAGAATTTGAAACAGCTTTGTAAAATGTATACAGGTATCAGAGGAGGACATTGTTCAGCTCTTCACAGACTCTGGAAGTGGTTTTCAACACGCAGGTCAGAAAGAGATCATTTGTGGTGTAACTGAACAGGATGAGCCCTTTGTGAGCAGCTGCATGCTGTCACCAGATTGTCACTGTGCTCAAAGAAGGGGTCTAGATTCCTCACAGTCTGGAAATTCAAACAAAAAATAAGAGATGCTGCATCTTGAGTGGTCAACATTTCTTTCTGCTCTTAGGAAAGGACTTCCCTGTTCTGCCCCTTTTTGTCTAACATAGTGAGAGGCCAATCCAGACACCTTTCAGGAAATTTCATCAGCTGGAGGCTTGTACTAATTTACAGTATCTGGGGATGCAGGCTTTAAACTGCCCAAAAGCCACACTGACATACTAGGAACTAGGCTGGCCCTCAGTCTGCTTTGCCCAGTGAACTATCATCTTGACATGGATGTATCCAGACAAGGACCTAGACCTCCAACAGTGACAGGACAGAGGTCAGGAAAGGCCTTAAAGGCAGTGACTGTGACTTGTTTCCTGAATTTTGGATTGAATCCTGTAGCTGAGGAAAAACACGGGAAGGCAGCCATTTCTTTGTGCCTGAAACCAAAAGTGAATTACCTACAGCAAAGACCATCTCCACTGGTTCCCAAGACGTTCTGTTGTCTACACATTTGGGTAAGACAGTTCTATTTTATACAAATGTCATGCTGACAAGGAAGAAGGGAGACCTGTACTCAAGAGTCCTGCACTGAGGGCCAAACAGCCAGTGGAGTCACGCCACATAAAGCTGGCTGAACCTGAAGATTTTTTCCTCTCATGCAAGTCATGCAAGAGAAGCAGGGTTATTTTGGGCCCTATCACTTTACACATATGTAAACATTAGCGATATTAGTCATCTCTATGCTTCTTAAAGAGAGATTTGGATGAAAATGCACAAGAGATAACACTATATAGGTTCTTTTTATGAGAAATTTAAGCCTCTTGCAATCACATGTTCTCCCAAAAAGGAACAGTCTTGCACTTCCTGCGGAGGAATTTAATCACTTGACCAAGAGAAAATTTGGCTCTTGAAACTACTGACTTCTACAGTCCCTAGGAAAATCAGAAACTGAGCCCTGGTTAGCAGAACCTTCTTTCTGCATGTGGTGCTGCCAGTTATGAGGAACACACAATGATGCTAGAGAAATACTGAATTTTGCAGAGGCTGAAGAAGATTTGAGGTCTCTGTTTATGGATATGTTTACATAGTGGGGTATAGTTACAAAGCAAAAACATAAAGGAAAAGCAGACATTGAAAGCCAATTTACAAAGTCTCTCCTTTACATAATTTGCAGAGAAAGTGTGTTTCTGCTGTAAAAGGATTGATGCTGAGCTGAGCTGCAATAGGAAGCTGTAAACACTGGGCCACACTATCTTGGTTGTAGCTCTGTGCATTTCAGTAGAATTAGATGAGAGCTAAATATGGCATCTTGTGGCTGCCTCTCATGGCACAGATGCCTAGGAGTCTTGTGGGATTTGTCCCACCCCCGATTTTCCCTGCTGTTTGAGGGGTAATGAGAACGGTGACCTCCAGACTGCTTTAAGACATCATACCTGTGCAAGCCTGTGCCACCAAGGACTCAGTACCTACCCTGCACCAAACACCTTTTTGCAGGTTATGCATGTAGTGTAGCCAAGATGCATCACTGTTTGATGAGTAGGAGCAGAATAAAGTGTACAGAATGCTACTTAATGGCTTTGCTGTCTTCATTTCTGCCTACCTGCTTCTCCTTCTGGAAGCTGCCTCTGTTTACATTTGCTGTGTATTTTTAGTTAGAGACAACACCTCGCTCTTAACGTTGAAATATTAGATTCTGCTATGGAAACATCACACCCAGGTCACAACAAAACAAAACAAAATAAAACCAACAAAAATCAACAACAACAAAAAAAAAAACAACACCAAAGCAACAAAACGAACAAACAAAACAAAACCCCTTCTTAGCACTCACTGGTTTTCCTATGCAACAGAAAACAGGGAAGTGAGCTTTCAATACTGCAACTCTTTGCAGGCTGATGGATGCTGCTGTGCCACTGGGTCTGACTGCCTTATCTGAACAAGGAAAGCACTGCTTTTAAAGCTTTTTGAGCTTGCATGGAGTACTGAAACACTGGATGGCACCTGTTCTGGGCACTGTATTCCTGCACAGTTGCCTCAAACCTTTCCTTCCTTTCCTCTCTGATAGGATGATTCACCAACAAGCGCATCTATCCTGTAAGTATGTGGTTGTCACTCCAGCTATTCACACTCACCCACATGAGGAATCAAACAGGCTAGAAGAGACAAAGGCATTTTTTGCTGTGACAATAATGCAGACAAAATTAAAAAGGAAAGAGTGAAAAGAGATAAAACTGAATCATAGCCGTTGTGCATGCAATTGCAATTCACAATTTCCTTCAAAGAATTTGCAACCTTTTTAATAGATGCGACCCCTTCAAGATTCCCTACTACTAAAACAATTACTGAGTTTGGGAAGTTACAAACAAATTGCTTTATTTTTACAAAAGGGAAGTCAAGGCAGATTTTCAGAGGAAATTCTGTGCTTAGCTTTGGGACTTTTCATAGCTGTCAATTTTTTGAATTTTTTCAGTTATTTATCATAGGTCTCTTATTAGACACACTCCTTGTGTCATTTTCTTAGTTGTTCTTGCCTTGCAGTCATGCCAGGTCTTTCACTCCTTGAAGATCTGCACGCTGCTTATACATACAGGTTGCTTAGACAATGTTGGTCACCTTGACATTGGCCCATGTATTTCTACAGATAGAATGCCTTACAGTGCAGATGTATTCCTCTAAGTTTTGCATTCTAGGGCCCTGATTGGACTTGTTTAATCTTTTCACATTTGGACAAATGCTTTTATTAGATTACATGTTTGCCTATGTTGAACTTTCAGGAGAGCTGTAGCTTGAGAAGTTCTGCCATTTCACATGCAAAATTAGAGGAAAAATGCATTTTTAGACTTTCTAGAGTCATTCACCAGCAAAATTGGGCTCTACTCTGAAGCCTTTGTGAATGGACAGCAGGGAGGCCTTGGTTTCAGATATCTTCTGGCCTCTCTGGAAACCTTTGCCAAGTGACCAGCTTTCTAATATAGCTTCTCTTAATTCTCCAGAGTAGGAAATTGAGGATTTTTCCTGGCTGGCATGCCTCTATTTGCAAGCATGATAGCAACAGGATGCAGAAGCAGTTAGCAGGGCAGGCATCCACCTGTCTGGCTTCTTGGACAGCCCTAAGGCCAGTGGGGGGCTTCTCTCTGCTGAGAGAAACCTGGAAATTAGCGAAACAGTGAGTGACTTCCATCTTATGTACTGAATAACTGCTCACTGTATCCTTCCTGGGTATCTGTTGCTGGTAGTGTGAGAAAGGGAAGCAGGCTGTGCTACGAGGTATGAAGGATAGCCATGATTATTTCCACGTGCATAGTCCCAGTGCCATTCTCATTCCTATGTACAACAACTGATCTGGGGGCTTAGTGAAGGGAAATGTCTGCAGAAATGCAGAGTAT
Source organism: Perdix hodgsoniae (assembly GCA_035772895.1). Lineage (NCBI taxonomy): Eukaryota > Metazoa > Chordata > Aves > Galliformes > Phasianidae > Perdix > Perdix hodgsoniae. The sequence continues at coordinate 303,395 of JAPSGF010000061.1, read as the reverse complement.
AGGTTTTTAAATTCTCTTCAGTGAAGAAGATTGTTCAAATATCTCCCAGAAGCCCAAATAAGAACAATTGCAGTTCAATTGTTTTCCCATACCTGTGTTTCAGGGTAAGATTAATCTTGGCATCATGCTCAGTAATAAGTAATTTGAGTGACATAATTAAACAAATAGTTTCATTGAGATTGTATGGAGAAAGACTTCCATCCTACCAAAGATAGATAACTACAAACACTATGTGAACATGTGATGGCTTTATGTATATGTGGCTCTTTGGGCACTGGATCTTCTTTGACCAAATATAGATTTCTGACGGTATGAATAAGAACATCAGACTCTCAAGTATTCCTTTTTTATCTTTCCAGGCAATGATGTACAATTGTGGGAAAGATGGAAAATGCAGTAATATTATGACTAATGTGCATGGAAGGGCATAGAAGCAACTGACTAGCATAGTAGAAATAAACTTTGCCTGTGTCTTTCCCTTAGCAAAACTGTTCCTCTTAAGAAAAATGTAATATATAGGAATACATACATATAGGAAGACATTCATAGATTAACTCTCCAAATTCAGACTGTCTCCTACTGTAACACAAATTAGGTGTGGAACCTGATTCCCAAAGGCAAAGGCAAAAGTATTCACTTCTGCAGAAGAGGCACACTGAGAAATAGGTGTCCACTTGTGTATCCAAGATGGATTTAATCAGTACTGACAAAATCAATTCAGGGCAAATCACAGCAGTTATGATAGGATAACAATGAGTTCAGGTTAGTTCAGATGATGGATGGCACAAAGACTGCCATCTCTCTTGTTGCTTTGGCACTTCTCACTGATGTTGCAGATGTTTCTGGTGCAGACTTTACCTGCATTTCTTTTTCAGCATGAGCTCTGGGTTCTCAGGATAAAAGCAGCTTGAGGGACAAGGGCAGTATGCACAGTGTGTCTGCCAGTGTGCGCTGCTCGGCTGTGAGGTAAGCCTCCTCTGTGTGGGTCTCTTTTACTTTTCTTTTAAAAATGGGGCAGGATGGAAGAGTTGATTATTATTATTTGTCCCTCATCCAGAATTTGGCCCTTGTTGAACTTACCAGCTATATACAGAAGGATAGTTTACATATACAGAAAAATGACTTGGTTCTGCAAAGATTTTACAAGAACCGGAAAGAAGGCAACATCTTGGCAAGACTTAGTTAAATGTAGATAGTTTTAAAAACATTGTGTTTTCCTAATAATATTTCTGTATCTTTTTCCCATGAAAGACTGGATATAGTGTGTTTCTCTGGTGCCTTGGAAGAGAACTGCAGTGAGTAGCAGCTTGCTTAAATAGAGTGGATGCTGCAAGAACTCCTGCATGCGCGTTTGGATTTCTAAGCACTCCCAATAGATTTCTGGGTCACTGAAAACTTTTCTTTAGAAATGGAGCTTTGTAGGACAGAAACACTGGCCATAATCTCCAAAGTCAAGGAGATCTTTTTTACAAAACTCGTCACTTAGTGGTTGCTGCTTGCAGGTCAAGGTCTGGAGCTCGCTGTACTTTTTTGTCTCTGGAGTTGAAACCTTGTATCAGCTAAGTTAGAGACAGGATTGCAGGAAAAAAGTGTCCTTGCAGAGCTTGATATCCTTCAGTAGCTGTACTCTGTGAAGACTTTGACCTTAAAGAAGGGAGTGGTGGGTTTGCAGATATTTTAAGGATAGGCCTTCTTAGCTTTTTTTAAGGGTTCACTTCACATTAGAGAGAAAGCCAAATTTAGTTCCAAAACACTCATCTCTAACATTGCAGCCCTATTGTATCTACACTACAGTATTAAGTATTTCACAGCACAAATAAATTGAAATCATGAGGGAACATCTAAAGAGAAGAAAATTGCTAACAAATGAGAGCCTATAAAACTAACTGTGCAGCACTGGAGGAAATCACCCAGTGAAAACCATTTGTGCTCTTCACGATGCCTCAAAGGGAAGATGGGTTAGTGAACAATGTCTTTGTGTTTCTAAAAGGAGAAATTCCTAAGGAAGATTGTCAGTATCTAAATGGGAGCTACAGAAGAGAAGAGGACAGACTCTTTAGCACGGTCTGGGGAACAAGGGGAAATGCCTTCAAGCTCAGGGAGGGTAGACTTAGGTTAGATATAAGAAAAAAATCTTTCACAGTGAGGGTGGTGAGGTACTGGAACAGGTTACTCAGTGTTGTGGTTGACACTGTCCCTGGAAAGTCTCAAGGCAAGACTGGATAAGGCCCTGGGCAACCTTATCTAGCTGTGGATGCCCCTATTCATTGCAGGGGAGTTGGACTTGATGGCTCTCAGAGGTCCCTTCCAACTCTAAGGTTTCTATGATTCTGTGATTTTATGGATTATCTGTTTGTTTGTAACAGTGAGATTTTTCAGGTATTTGATATTTCAGTATTACCCAGAACAAAAATGTATTAAGAAACACATTCCATTATTTCCATAAGGGCAAGAGAAGACCACTAATAAGGACCCACCGACATCAGAAAGCTAAATCTATGTACAGGATGACTTGTTTCACAGGTGTAATATTTGTCTAGCAACTATTTTCCAGGATTTCCTAGAAAATATTTTTCAGAAACAGAAACATTAAGGGAGGCCCAAGATTTTCAGCTCTTCCCTTATATACAGATGGACGTGCTTCAATATCAGATGTTTACTGTGATAAGAGTATGTTTCCACTGCAAAGTTTTTGCATTGCCTGCTGATGAGTACTTCTGCAGTCCAAAAAAGCTGTGTAACGGCTCAAGCACTATTTTGTTTCTGTTGCAGTCTAAATTTAAGGCTAGAAGGCCAATAACTAGGTAAGTCTTACCCAGTTAAGGAAGACAGTTAATCTTCTAGTCATCTCCTTACCATTTAACAAGGTGATTTTTTAACCTTATAGAATGTTACAAACTCTTTCTCCAGAGACATATAAAGCAGGCTGGACCAGGTTCTAAGCAACCTGATATAGCTGTAGATGTCCCCTGCTCGTTGCAGGGGAATTGGACTAGATGACTTTTAAGGATCCCATCCAACTATAAGGATTCTATGATTTTAATACAGTGTGTAGTGAAAAATCTTCAAACAATACGAAATCAATTTCTAAAATTAAAAACAAATATTTTCTAAAAGATTTTTACTAGTAAAAATTGTATTAATCAGAAAACCACTAACAGTGAAAAATCTGTGAACATGCTAGGATTGGATCAAAAAATATTCACTTGGAAAAAAATCATCAACACATGTCTAGGAAAGTTCTGTAAGAAGTATTTCTTGTAAGTTAGGAAAGTAATTCCATTATGTGAAAACTTCTCTATCCTTTGCCTTCAAACACTTTGAGGCAGATTCACAGTTCCTACACACTGTAGGGATGTATGAAGCCAATGGAAAAAGTGCAGCTGATCTGACTTGCACTGGCTTTTCTCCCAGCTCTGGTTGCTGGATGTTGGGATAGGGGCTCTCATGGCACCTAAGGAGTGGCTTTCACCCAGGAGGGTAGCAATGCCATTCAAGGCCAGCCAGCAAATACCCCAGCAAAAGTCAATGTAAAATCTCCCATTTTGGGTGAAATAGTTCTGTGCAAAAGCAAGAGCGGAGACTGCCCAGATGAAGCAACAGCTCTGCAGTAAAGGTGGCAAGGATCCTAGCAGCCAGCAGGCAAAATGTGCCTGGGTCTGTGAAATCGAGACTGCAGCCAGCATCCATGGGATAGGAGTTTTCTCCCTCCCAGCACTGCAACAGCTGCACCTGGATCCCTGTGAGACATTGGCCTACTAGAGTAAAGCCAGGCAGTGAGGGCCAGACCACTTCATCTACTACTGTTGTTGTCAGCTCCCTAATGGCAGCTGGGGGGAAGGAGCCAAGTTCCTAGGAGGAACTCATCTGTTGAAAGGACACAGATCTTGTGTAAGGTGCTTGTTAGCGAGCCCTGTTTCAGCAGCAGGGAGGGCTGGATGGCTTTTAGCCACCTTTGCCAGCCTAAATGATTATATTATTGTTTAGGCTGGATATCAGAAAAAATTTCTTTTCAGAAAGGGAATGCACTGGAATAGGCTCCCCAGGGAGGTGGTTGAGTCACCATCCCTGAATGTGTTTAAAAACCACCTGGATGTGGTGCTTAGGGACATGATTTAGGGAAGGACTGTTACAGTTAGGGTAGTATGGTTAGGTTGTGGTTGGACTTGGTGATCTTCAAGGTTTTTTCCAACCTGAGCAATTGTATGATTCTATGATTCTGTGATTCTGTGATTATTCCTTATTGTCCTACAGGTGCTATCAGGCTGTGCTTATCCCTAGGCCTTGGTTTTGTAGGAGACTAAGCTATCTGTTTGCCACTTACAAAAGACAGAGGAAAAAAACTTCCTTATGTCCCTTCCTTCAGTCCCTGTCTCCTGGGGCTGTCATAAGTTAATCCACCCCTCCAAATCTGAGTTCCTAGATGGCTTGTAAAGACTGGCTTAAGGCCAGAGACACGCAGACCTATAACCAGTGCAATAATTATGTTAGGTTGAACCTAATGCTAGAAGTAGCTGGCCAAGTATTTGAAAATTCTGTCAGGCAGACCAAAGGATGTCCATCATACAGCATATGCTGCTCTCATCCTTCTGCAAACAGTGTGTATTTCACAAGGGCTCTGCAGAGCCTCCTCTGCAGTGAGCCCTCCTACCTCTGGTACTGTGTACCTGCTGGGAGGGGGGG
>JAPSGF010000061.1:212901-298612 GCA_035772895.1 Perdix hodgsoniae | reverse complement strand
GGGCGAGGCGGAGGGGGTGAAAGCTGCTAATACCAACTGGAAAGTTAGAGCCAATTAAAAGTATCTTGGCCTCATAAGAAATACATATTCATTAGAAATGGATCGTTCAGGTCTTTTTTCTCCCTTTCTCAGCATTGTTCCCTTTCACTGGCTCCTGCCAATGCTTGTCCTGCTCCAGGACCCATTTCACTTGGCAGAGCTCTGGTGCTGGCGATACACAACTTCCTGGCTCTACCTTTCTTTCTCTTTCCAGTCTCACACAAAACAGAAAGTTACTCTTTACTTCTAAATGCTTATGGTTTTTCACTGATGCTGTCTATTGCAGACAGTGCAGTGATGCACAGTGTCTTATATAGACAAGAACTTCCCAGCATGAGTTCAAGAAGCTCCTGTGAATATTGCCTTTTATTGGAAAACTCTTTCTTTATAGAAATTGCATTCTTGAACCATGGTGCTCTCTTATGGTCATCTTCCCTTTTTTGATGATAAATCTAAGACTAAATGTACTAATGTGCATTTATCTCTTGGACATTGGTGATAAATGAGCTGAGTACTTTTTTTTTTCAGGAGAAAGATACACCCAGCTGTGACAGAACTTGTTAAATAAGAAAAAGTGATCTGTGTGAATCAAATAGCTGGCATAAAATTTGTCTGTAAGAATTCTGATATAGATCATCAGAATATACGCAGTTCTCAAATGTTAGTCTTACTTACAGATGTCTTGCCTTGTGCCTACCTTAAACTGGTGATTCCTGTGCTGTTTTTTGTAGCTGTGTTTTTCCTCTTTAAGAATTAGTATAATGCAGAACAACAACAACAACAAAAAAAAAGCCATCCATTCAAGACAACTACTTTCTGTCATGGATTGCTAGATGTAAGCAATCCATGAACCAATGAAAGGCTAAAACTTGGTCACATGAACACTTTAGCAATTGCTTCAGTTTTACTAAGATGCAGCAAAGAGGTGAGTCAAATTCATAAACTGGGTAAATTGCTAAATTCTCAACACACATTACTGTGAGTGAGATGTAATCTGCCCAGCTCTATGAAGAAAATAATTACAGAGCAGAACAAAGCAACAAAATCACTGATTCTGTGCTTTTCTTCTGTGACAGGTTACTATAAAAATACTTCTGCATGTCTATGGATTTGTCAGCTGTTTGGTTTCAGCCCACTATAGGAATTCAAGCTGTTTTCTCTTATGAATCCTCACGTCCTTATTTCCAAACTTACTCCCATTCCTTATTATAAAATTTTTTCTAAGATTCTAGGACTTGCTCTGGAATTTTCTATTCCTCCAGTGCTACTGAGCATCATTTCTCTCTCTCACAGCTCATAAGCCTAAGAAAGAGAATGACACATGCAGAAGTACAAGGGCTCAGCACTTATGTGTTGGCAGGGAAATGGGAAAATCTGTATTGGCTGGGATGTCAGAAAACAGATGTGTGCACCTCTGCCCATCACACACCTCAAGCCTGTGAAGCAGCATGTGTGGTTTTGTGATGCTGAGGTTGTGAGGCTTGCCAGAAAGGAACCAGTGAGATCTACCCTTTTCAGATGGCCAGCGAAAGCCTGCTTGCAATTTGCATTCTGTTGAAGTACTTTAAAGAAAAAAAACGTTTGGTGACTGTTGCAGCAGTTGCATGGACACCTAATCACCTGTGAGGAGGTAGAGGCAAGTCCAAGGACAGGTTTTCTGGTTTGACTCTGGACTGGCTTTTCTGCAGCAGGTAAGTGGGGACCTGTTCTTGGGCTAGAGGTGAACAACTGCAGGTTGTGGAATGCAGAGTGGGGAAGAGGCTGCTCTTGCTTCCTGCTTCCTGTTGGCACTGCCTGTGGTACAAGAAGGAGCATGTTTACTAAGGGAGCATAGAGCTGCTCCAGCAGCCCAGGTTGTCCACCACAGAGTTAGGAATAAAAGAGTGGGATATACATGGCCATGTGTACAGCACACTGCACAGACAGAGCCTGTCTGTACTTAGCTGACGCCCATCCCCAGAGCAGGACATAAACATGTAACAGAGCAATTGGGGTCAGTGTCTCAATTACTTTTCTGTCACTCAGCCAGGGATCTGGTGGCAGTTCCACCTGCAGCATGCATCTCAAGTGGTCATGAAACCAGTCATTGGGCTGGCTGCTGGGAACGAGCGGCAAGCTGCAGCAAGCCTTGTGGAGCGCAGCCAGCTTCTCCTTTCAGCGTTGTTATTTTAGCCCTGGCTGCTGGTACTCAGGAACTTTCCTGTTATACATATGTCTGGGATGTGATGAACAAATGTTTCAGCAGAAAAGCACACACCTAGTTTTACACTGATCAGAAGATGTCTGAGTCAGAGTTACGTAGTAAATATTTTCCAGCCATTTTCTGCTTAAATTAGAAGTGTCAGGGTACAGACTTCCCTCTTCTGCTTGTCAAATCTTCTTTTGTGAAAGTAACTGCATCTCATATCAGACTTTTTCATCTTGCTCTGTGGTTTACTTGGCCTTGGCTGTAAACAGTATGTCCCAGAGCTTGTATATCAAGAATTTATGTTACAAAAGCATTCACCAGAACCCAGAGTGTAACCTGATATTTCCAGGGGTGCCTAGGTTTCAGAGGGATCACTTTACTTTGCAGACAGAAAGCAACAGTTTAAAAAACAAACAAACACACACACACACTCAAAAAAAAACCAAAAACAACACACAAACAAAAACAAGAAGTGCAAAAAAAAAAAAAAAAAACCAACAACCAACCAACCAAAAAAAAAAAAACTTCCTTTGAAGTCCATCTGGTGAGATGGGTGACCATGTGTGGGCTGAGCCAGACTGTTGGCTGTGGAATGTTGCTCCACATGGCAGCAATGCAAAGCCTGCAGCTGTCCTGGAAACTGCACCAGCACAGAGCTTGTGCAGCCCCATTGGGAGAGCTGGATGCCCTATACCACCACCTCTCACACCAGAACCCTTGAGACAGAAAGCTTGCTTGAGCCAGCCCAGTGGGTTCCCAGGTCTACCTGTTTCTAATAATAATCCTACATCAGGTTTTGCAATGCATCTGCAGAGGTTTTGTGTCAAGTGAGGCTGTGAACTAGGACAAAACAAAAACAAAAACAAAAACACGCACACACAAAAAACAGTAATGGACCCCTCTTTGCAGAACGCCTCAGTGCCCCGTGTAGCTGCTAGGCTGAAACAGTCCCAATGGACCTCTTCCTGTCCTCATACCTCTTTCCCATGCTAGTCAGGACACCCAAATTGCCCACACTTGGGCACTGAGCAAGCACTGAGACTTGGCTTTAGAGCAGTGCCTGGCTTTCTCCAACTCTCCTTTCCTAGCACAAGTAAAGGCAAGTTTACGACTTTGCAGAAAAGACTGGATGGTACTACTAAAGTAGCCTGGGGATGAGCACAAACATACACTGATTTCCTTTCTTTGGAGTCTATTTGCACTGTGAGTAGCTCTATCAATTTAAGTAAACTCTCATTCACATTCCTATTTAAGGACATAAAACTATTTAAAAGGGTAAAAAAAGATGGTGAAGGATCTGGAAAGCAAGATGAGTGAGAAACGGGTGAGATTCCTGGGTTTGTTCAGCACAGAGGAGCTGAGGAAAAGCCTCATGGTAGCCAACAGCTCCTCACAGGTAGTGGAGGGGCAGCGCTCAGCTCTAATTTTAGGTGACAGTGACAGAACCCGAGTGAATGGCTTGCAACTGTGTCAGAGGAGGTACAGGGAGGTGTTAGGGAAAGGTTCTTCACCAGAGGGTGGTGGGCATAGAGGACAAAGCCCTGGTCATTGACTGACACTTCCTCACCAGATGATGCTGAAGCCTGCACACAATTCTTTCTTCTGGTATCTTACTGAGGATTTATCATCCAGCTTGGAAATGTGCCCAGTGACATCATAGTCACCTTCTCTTCCAGACATGTGCCCACCATGCATGAGTGAGGAGTCTTGCCCTCCCAGGCCTGCCAAAGGGAATATAGACCAGAGCCTTCAAGATCCATTTCAGTGGCCTATGAAGACACTGGGACAGGACCCTCCTTTCCACCAGTTTGGAATGGGTCATTTGCTCAGGTTATATCTCCTGCATTTTGTCTATAGCTGTAGCAAGGAGTGGAAGAGGCTCCAGCAATGTGCCCATGAGTACTTACATTGGGATCTATGGTTGGACCCTTTGCAAAGGCTCAGCAGGTAGGCTCAGAGGTGATCTTTTAATGTCAGGTTTAGATGACAGCAAAGACAAAAAATGGTGGGAACTTGGGATAAGAATAACTGGATTTTATCTTTATGAGCACAAGTAAGTGGGATACTTCATAAGTCAATATGGTACACACATTATGCTCAGCATTTTGCTTTGCAGATGCTTCATTCCCTAGATTTGAGATTTTGTGCTTGTTGGGAAAGTGAGCACCCCAATTCTGCATATCAAATAGAAATATGCATATGAAATGAACAACAGGCTTCAATAGAACAAAATGGCATCTCAGTAAATAGTCAGAAAGATTTCTTAAAGCAGTGATTTGTGATGCTTGTTTCTGCCTACAGTTGGAGGCCAACAGTTGGAGGCCAACAGTTTTCTAGAAAAAGATGCACCTGGACATCTAATTTTTTATTTCACCATCAATCTGCCATAGAAATACAGGACAAACCTAAAGTGAAATGACTTCTAATGTTTCCAGCAGAAAAGAAAACCTGGATGAAGAGGAAAAAAAAATATCTGATCCCATACAAATCTATCATAGTTGATTGGGGAATTTCTAACTGAGAGCACATTAATAGAAATCAGGCATAATTCACAAAAGCAGCATGGGCTGGCAGCGCCTTTGTCCCCAGTGAATACTCTTCTCAGTATACTATGATGTGTGGTCTTCAGGAAGCTTGTTCCACCAAATTCCAGTTTCTCCAGCATACAGTTCTTACAGCCAAGTCCTGATTTTAAACAAAAACTTTTACTAAGGTACACAGCATTTCAGGATTGCAACACGGTACTGGTTACAAATAAACAGTCTCCATACATAATGGGTATTTTTTGTTACTCATTTGATCCAGTGATTATTAGAAGAATTTAGAAAGATACTGCATTGAAATATTGATATTATTGCAACAAATTGCTGGCAGAAAATGCAGATCAACAGATCAGATATTGAAGACAGTCTAGATGCTGAGGACAGTGTTAAAACTGATTAAAAGTTTCATTAAATGAGCTCAATCAGCATAGCACACAGTTTATCAGCAATTACATGCAGTACACCCAGAGCACAGCACCCAGACTGGTCTGCAGCAGAAGTGCATTTTCTTCTAGGCTTTGCTCTGGCAGTATGATGAGCATCACTGGCTTCACTGTGTTCTCAGGCACGGAGAAGTATTTGCAGGATTAGAACTTTAAACCTCAGTCACAGTACAACACATGCAGACAACCAGTAGACTCACAAATCTCAGTGACTCCTGTTGCTCCAGTACTCAAAGTAAGAAAATCTAAGTATGTGTATACTTGTCTGTAAGCTATCTGTAAGGCCTTTTTTTAACAACTACTTGAGATGAGGGATGTGTCCTACAATGTATTTAATAAAAAGAGGCATTTATAGTGCTGGGCTGTTTTTAAGAGTACAAAGCAGTGTATTCTGGTTTTGACTGGGGTAATATTACTATTGCTTTATATCATGAGAGCTGGCATAACATATATAAGTTGCTCTGAAAGTAATACCTCCTATTTATTTCCATGGAAACTAAAGCAGCCACAACGATCATAAAAACACCATTTGATAGAGCAAATTCTCACCTATAAAATACAATTTTTCCAAAATCTGCAGACAAAAGTCACCACCATTACCTATGCATTTTCACCAGTGATGAACAAGAGCTTGCATGCCATGCTTGTTACTGTGTAGCTACATCAAAAGCTTGTCCTTCATGTTGCTGTCACCACTGCTGATCACCACTATCACCTCACTATTCTCACATTTGCGGTTTGAGCTCTATAAATATTCAGTAAATATTGGTGAATGTCAGTGGGAGATATTTTTTACACGTGGAGTGTGTAACAGTGACACACCTTTTTTTCATATGCACTTCCATGGCAGATACCATTTCGTCAGGCTGCTCCTCTGCTTCCATCTGTTACATGGCAACAAAATGTAACAGAATATTTGTGGGAAGGTTCCACCTCTACTGCCATATCACCAACATCTGCCTCTGACATTATGAGTCAACATAGTACAGTAGGAGGCATTACTTTCAGAGCAGCCCTTGTATAATGTTTTCCTCTGTATATAACTTTTCAAGTTCTGAATGCAGATTTGGCTAATATACTCCTTAAATGATTTAAGCTCACTGGTTAGATAAATGCCTGTTCCAGCTGAGTAGCCCACTCAGGTGGCTTCATGAGATGAGCTACAAGGCAGGCAAAATGCTCCCTTGCTTGTATGAGTGGTGTGGATCTCACTGGGAGCCATTCCCTAGCCTCTGCCACAAGCTGGTATACCAGCATCTTGGTTTGGGTTTTCTGGTCTCTGTGGTGCCATAAGTGATGGTTCGTGGAGTGTTTTCCATGCTGGCTTTCCTGCAAGGTCAGTTTATTGCGAACAAAGCTTTCAGGGTGATTAAATCCGAGATGCTAGCAGTACAGAGAACACCCCCACTTGATAAAGCTTACTACTGTAAAAGGGGATTTCCCCAGATCTCTTTCACTGAGAAGGAAACCAAAGTATGTGGAGCTAGTTCTCTGCTATCAGCTAACATATGTGAGATGAGTTAAATATAGGCTGGCAGTAGCTATAATTTTGTTCTGTAGTCACATGAAGTCTGAAATGAAGAGGCTTCAGCCTGCAGTGTTTACAGCCATCCAGACTAGGTGAATGTATTAGCTTTGTTTTTCTTTTTAATTCTTGATGCTATGCTACTTGTTGTTTTCATGGTTTTATATTCTGGAGTGGAGAGCAATACAAGCTGCTCTGAGTTCTAAAAAAAGCATCTTTCCAATTTTTCTATTATATTAACTAGCTTCACCAGAGATTTGTAGCATCAGTGATTGAAAAGAAAATTAAAATAAAATTAAACAAGTCTTTGTCAGTTGTTTTAAATCCCGCAAGTTGTCAAGAACCAGGTAATGATGATCACTTATGTGAATAAGCAGTGTTTATGTGTTACACATATGATATGCTGTACAAGTACTGCACAATGTTTATTTAAAAGTAGATAAAGCAGGCACAAACTATTTCAGCTTTTTTTTTTTTATATATATAATTTGAGCAGTATCCTTACATAAACTTCTTTCCCCACCTTTGCTGCTTTACTCCATGGAGCCCATAGCTACTGAGCAGTTTGTTGCCAACATAGGTACCATTATTTTGTCAACAGCATGCAGTTTTCACATGAGGGGTAGGTTTCAAAGTTCTTCATCTTACCTGTGGTTTTACTATGAGAATTGTTTTAGAATGCTAGTAAACAACCTACTCAGCATCTGGGTAAAAAAGTATGCAGCTAGATAAGATGAGTGTGTTCTCATTAGCCTGCACCTCATATTCTGATGTTGGCAGCAGCAATTCTTTAACATGTACTGGTACCAGTATTAATTACACTAAAGGCAAAGCAGGCCCTTTCTTTCCCCTGTGTGCATTTTGTCGCCTTCTTGCAGCAAATAGTGCCAGCTCTGGAGACGTGCCTTTTCAAGTAGCCTAGTGTATATTGCAGGTGCTGCCATCATACACAGAAATGCACAGGGAGCAGTGAGATGGAATCTGTATGCTATGCGAGTTAAGTCACAAGTCTGTTATGGGGCCTGGTAAATGAAGGAATCTACCAGCAGCTGATGCTTTTCAGGTAAAACTCTGACCATGGCAAGAAACTGCCCCTGTCCCGCCAGCCCAGTATCAGGCTTACATGGCTTAGCAGTATACTTCTATCATCCATACATGCACTGCAGCTACATAGGGAGGAACATTAGCAAACTGCTCTGCAGAGTGTGGGACCAAGGCTGCTTTTTCCATCGTGTAACCATTCCTGTAATCTCCACAGCTATTACCTGACTCTGAAGGCAGCGGAGCATTTGTTATGTGTACAACTTGTCCTTTGCTAAGTCTGTTAAAGAACAATGTGCCCACTTTTGCTAGGAGGATTTTTCTCTTGAGGCATTTTCTATTGTTGCTGAAGAACAGACCATGGTTATAACTTGCATTTTGTACACTTAAAGAATTTTTTTTCAAGTGACAGAAAAGGAAGCCTGTCCATGTGATCTCTGGGCAAAGGAAGACTAAATTGTGCCTATTTAAAGAGGCAAGACAACATTTCCCATGTAAATAAGTACCTCCTTACAGGTCATAAAAATCCTACTGGTTAGCAAAATTAGGTGGGTGATTCTTCCCACCAGCAAAAAAAATATGCTGCCTCACTGACGGTCTCACACTGCGGCCACTGCTGGGTGCTGGACTTTTCTTGTTGCAAATCTGGGGCTTGCTGGAAGGTAAGAGTGTCCCTGATGACTAATTTGCTTTGAATGAGACTAAATGGCAGCCTGTGGAGCATGACAATGGAGCACTGGCTGCCAGCTTGCACAGGAACATAGCTGTTCCCGCAGATCCTTGTGGCTATGGCAAGCCTGGGTGCTCTGCTTGCAACCACCTAGTAGGGGCTGTCTGCATGTGGGAAAGGCACACGCCACTACTTCAGTGCAGGCATGAAGCATGGCCAGGAAAAGGGAGAGAAGGCTGTTTTGGGTGTGGGTGGCAGCTGGACACTAGAGTCACACACAGCTTAGAAAAAAAAAGGTAGAAGTGCCATAAGCCAAAGATTGTCAGAGAAGAAAGAGGAACAAAAAGGACTGTTCTGTATTCATTGCATGGCATGATCATCATTCCACATTGGAATGGAGAAGGTGAAAATAATAAGTAACTACGCAACAAAGGGACTCAAATAGTTTTTTAAACATCAGTAGTTATGTTAGTTAACAGTGCAAGCAGCCAGCATAAAAAGTGGATGTAGTTTCAGTGAGCAGAGCTAATCCAAGCAAGAAAATAAGAGCACTGACTCAAATGCAATGACCATGCATATTTACAGGATTATTTCCCATTGTCATGAGAATGAAGCTAAGAGCAGCATCAACACTCCAGCATGATCCGAGGGGAGAACACTTCCTCCTGTTTCTGCAGCATAAAAATCTCGATCTTTGCACTGCTGGCCTAAAGGGAAGTGTGTAATGCACTTTTGGCTTCTTCTTGTCCTCAGATCCCTGCACATTCCAGGCAGTTGGCCGAGGTGTGCTGGCACAGATGCAAACACACCAAGCTGCCCTCCTTTTCTGCATCCAACGGCCTCATCCAATCTGCATAGCAGTTTTCACAATTCTCCTTGTCCCTGGATGCAGGCCATGAGCCACAGGACTACTAGTCACTCAAGAGCAACTGCGTACAAGTAGAAATGCCCTGACTCAGCACTGACTGGTAATGCTAGTTTCCACTCTCACTTTTATTGACAGAGAAGAAACAACTTTACAGGGGATAAGGTTGTTACACTATCTAGGAGATCAGAGCCAGCTCAAATCACCTTATAGCTTCCTATTTGGCCTATATGTCTTTATCGTAGTTTGGGGAGAGGAGAAAAGACTGATGCAGAGAAGGGATTATCACACCAGATTGGCTTGGCAGGATTAGTAAAGAAATGATGAGGCATGACTGCCTGGTTGGCTGAGGGAGTCTATCCTGAGCAGTGATGAGTAAGACATCTTGGGTGCTTTCTCCTCCTGCTTTTCTGCCTTGGGCACAGGTCCGCACTTCAGACTGATCTGGCAGTCAGCCCTTTGTGAAAGGTTATGCTCTTTATTTTTCCCTATCTGCAAAGTGCAGTGGACAGAGCTTACCTTTTTTTAAACTTTTTTTTTTTCCTTCCCCCCCACTAGCTTCCTGCTCTTCCAGTGTTGCATTCTGCACTGCTTCTGGCAGAACAATTTGTTACTGCTACAGCAGATTGAATGAAAGTCCCAGAAATTGTTTATCAATTTGCAGGGTGCTTGCAGCACTTGTGCAAAACTCTTAAGAAATCGTATTACACTTATGGGAGGCCTCAGCTGATTTCAGGAAGGTTGGGGGGGGAGGTATGGAGATGGAAGGAGGGGCAAAGCTAAGTCAAGATGGAATCCCGATAACCAGAGGACAGTGGTGGCTCTTTCCAAGAGCAGCTTCCAATTCCTTGGTACAAAGTGCTTATAAATAAACTACCAACAGCAAAAGTGCATGCAGGCAGAAAATACCAGCTCCCACTAATTGATAACTGGTACGGCATCTACTTACAAAATTTGTCTGGGCTTTTTCTCCTCTAAGGCTGCACAGCCCTGTTTATGTACAATCTGTCCCATGCTATTTCTTTCTCTCTAGTGAAAAAGTAGTTCTGAGCAGCTGAGGGGAATGATGAAACTGTGAATGTTGAACTGTGAATGACGAACTGTGAAAATTGCACAATTTGCATTGTTGTTTGTCCCGTCACTTGAGATCCCTCTGAAAACAGTGTCTGCTGATGATCTTGGGAAAATAAATCTTTTCTCTTAGCAGGAACACAAGGAAGGTGGAGTTTATTTTGTAACACAGTCTCTGCAAAACAACTCTGTAGTTAAAGCCAGGGATTGGCCCTAGAGGTTCTCCAGCTTGGGGTGCTATGGCAATAGGGCCATGGTTATTTACTTTCCAATAATTGTTTTCAGTGCTGAATTATATGGCTCAAAACAAACTGCTAGAGCCAGAATTTAGTATATAGAGAACTATTTCTGAGTATTCATTTTCTGCTTTAAATTATTCACAGTTTAGCACCCTGTCATTTGCAGTAAGTGCTGAATCTACTGTTACGTGACCAGAATGTGCCATGGAGCTGCTTGTAGTGGGAATTCTGCAGGTAATCCCTTCATAGCTGCCATAACACATTGCTGCAATTCACAGTATTAACTACAAAGCTGCACTCATGGAAAGGCTGAGTTAACTCCTTGTTAGACTGCATCTGTCTGCATGTGATCCTTGTGCCCATCCAAGGCTGACTGACCACATCCAACCCTTGGCTCAAACTCTAAACAGGTAAAAGCCTTTTAATGTTGAGTACAAACAAAAACAAAAACAAAAACAAACAAACAAAAAAACCAAACCAAACCAAAACAAAAAAGAACAGATACAAGTTGTAATGTGACACTCAATTTAACCAATGTTAAACTGGTTAAATCAGTTAAATCTATCAAATTTGGATAGACAGTAGACCAGCTTCTCAGACCCCTGCTGTAATCTGTATTTCTCCTGCAAAAAATACATTTCACAAGGAATCTTCATCAGTTGCATTGTGATGTTCATTAATGTGTAGGTGCACGTGTTGATATTGTATGCATATGCGTGTTTAAAGCCATAAGATTATTTAAAGGTTGCCTGCAGATGCTTGTTCAAATTGCAAAAGTGTGCACGCAGGTGCCTCTTCCAAATGTGCGTGTGGAAACCTTTCTAAAAAGGTACAAAGTTTGAAAACATCCTCCTTGATCCATGGGTTGAGGTCCTACAGAAAATTCTAAGTAGAAAGCTTTTAGAAAATTTGATTCCTGCAAGCTGTCTAGATTTGAAAGATCTCCTTTTCCTGGAAGTGGGTAGGCTATTCATCCTGGGAACTAGTGGGTTGAGGGTACATATGACTTTTACTCCTGGAAGATGACTGCAGTACTTTGTGTCACAGGGTAACAATATACATATAGATATTCTTTCCTTTTATCTGTTTTAAGGAAAACAAGAAAAACAAGAACAAATCAACAACTGCCTCAGATGAGATTATTCATGGGAAGGTTGCATTTCTGGCCCAGTTATTTTCTGTCTTAATTACTGCAGGCAGAAATTAAATGGAACTTCATTTCCCCTGCAAAGAGCCCCATGAAAAACCATTTACAGGAGTGATGCTTGTGTTGATCCTGTTGCTCCATTATCAACCATTGTGGGTCAAGGCAACCTTTTTAACAACGTATTTTAAAGCGCTGTGGAGTGACTAATCTCCTAAACTGCACTGACCTAGGACTACATTTTCAGGATTGAATGTGAAGTCCTGTAAACAAGAGCACATGTGAGAGGTAGGCCTTCATCTGCAGCCTCTGTTCCAAAGATATAACTGCAAATGATTTATATACACAAATAATGAAGACTGCCAACAGGCATTTGCCTGCACACACATTTCATTTACACATAAGGTCATGCTACTCGAGTGGATGGTTTTCTATAGGGTGGATAAAACTTGACATCAGCTTCCTCAGGCTGAGCGCAGGCTCATCTCAGACTCTTCTGAGGTGTTTTGTAAGGTATGTTGTGTGTGTGTGTACACAAACACATGTGCTTGCAGCCCTTGACCTCATTCAAGGTTTTCAAAGTGGAATTTCATAGCTGTGATACAGGGCTCCTTTCATACCCAGCCAGGACTTCTGCCCTTTGCTCTTCACAGAAGTGAAGCACAGTGTGCTACACAACTGTGGCATGGCACCCCTGGTAGTCAGCACCTGTGCGGGAAATATCAGTCTAAAGTTTGCTCAGCAGAAGAGTGGCAAAGCCTTGCAGCCCATGTTGACACCACAGCCATGTGCTTTGACTTTGTCCTGCCTCTTTTGTTTGCTAGCATTTGAGAATCTGCTGAAGGGTCAGAGGGCAAAGCTGCTGTCATCTACACTGTGCACTTGTCTCAGCAGAAGGACAACAATCTCCATGCTGGGAACACAGCATGAGAGCTGGGTGTTTTTTTTTTCCCACTGTTCTGCACATTCTGCAAGTTTCCACTGGCAAATGAAGTGTTTGACTTTTGGGCCTTCAATCACACTATTCAGAGAATTAATACTGACATCGGGTGATAAGGTGGGGGAACATGGGTACAAGGTTGTTAACTAGGCAGCTTGTGGAGCCTGCAGCTCCTGGTGGTGGTCTCACTTACTGGGTTACTGTGAGCAGCAGAAAACATTTCGGTTTCACAACAGAAAGGTGGAAAGATCTTCAGGGATCCATATCAAAAGCACTCAGACTTAACACAGTGGACTATTGCACGTTAGGATATTCTCCTGTGGAAGAAGTGTGACCATTTCTGAATCTCCATTTGCTAAACTACTCAGACTTCAGGAGGAGATTTGACTACCATTGGCAGCTTTGCTGCAGAAACTTCTCATGTTGTTCAGAAACTTGCAGACACTGTGTCTAGTGTGTCAGCCAAAGACAGTCTTTTTACGGCTTTTACATTTTTTTCCTCTTGATCCTCTCGCATGCTGTGCATACAGTAATGTGTCATAATCTTCTCAAAAATCAAATAGATTCAATTTTCTCAGTGAATCTTTACTCATTACATCTTTCGTCTTCCTTATCATTTTGATGGTTCTTTGCAGGAGGAGATGCAAGTAAGGTAGCATGTACCACATACCTGTCTCAACAATTACTCAGAAGCTGACATGACCTTCATCCCTCTCCACACAACTGGGACAGTCTTTTCTATTAAGAAGCCCACAGACATGCATGCGATTCCACGGTGCTTAAGGGGCCTCATTAGATTTTTCGGTGTTTTTAAGTTCATCATCTTCGGAATTGAAGGCCCATATATGTCTGCATCGAGCAGACAGAACTCTGCTGATCTTGGCAGAGAGAAAACTGCTTGCCTTGCTATACTTTCACACACTGCATTCAATGCTGGAATTAATTCTGGCTGTTTTCAGAGGTACTTAACATTTTCTTAGCCTTAGGATTTTTATTTATTTATTTTTTTTAAGCTGAGGATTAGCTAATAATGAGATTGCATTGATAACAAGAAAGGTTTTTTGTCTTTCCTTAGAAGAGGTACCATGGCTGTCAACAGTTTCATGTGCAACAAGGTCTCCAAGCTCCCACAAGTTAATGTTTGAGGATTAGGTCTCTCCATTTTCTGTTTCTTTAAATGAAGAGTAATTTTGTTTCTAGGTAGAAGGTTAGATACAACCATCCCTGTACAATTTGTATATTTGTACAAACGCATTTGACTCAGGTATATGTGATACGAAATAAAGATAAAAATGAAAAAATCAAGTGAGATAAAAGAAAAAAAAAATGCAAGCACTATAGAGCTGAGAGGGAAAAGCTGTATAAAGAAGGCCTGAACAGTGCTGTTTATAACAATGAGACCTTTTCCTGCATGCTTCACTGTAGCTATCACCTCTAATAACCCTGCTGCCCCCAAAGAGATTGTTGTGGAAAGCGTGTGGCCCACAGTGTGCCTGCTGATGATCTGCACACAATGATCTGATCAAAGGGTGCTGGCTCCTTCTCCTTCTTTCCACTTCTGTGACTAAAAATACACTCCACAGTTTCCTAAAAGTATTTTTTCCATGGAAGCAAAGGCTGTTTGATAAGTGATTACATTCATGACCATGAACTGGAGGGAACACAGACCATGAAACAAGGGGAAGTTGGCCTGTGCAAGGCAGGGTGCCTGCTCTGTGTGTCTGCAGTTGCCTGAGACTGTGCCAAGCTGTTCATACAGAAGCTTGCTTTCAGGTCGTTCCTCTTCCAGCGTATTGCAAAACAGTTTAGTAAATGAGTTTGAGAAATCCAACCGTAAAATTACACCTGCTTTAAACTATTTCAGCTTCTGTTGGGATGTTCATCAGCACCTTCTGGCTGATCATTCCTGGAACGTCTAGGGAACTACTTTCCCAAACCCTGGCAGGTTTCTCCATCCAGCAGCACAGGGCCACACATGGGGAGATTGAATGGTGCATACCTCTCATGGCAGCTGTCAGCATGTTGGCCAAAAGCCTTGATTGCCAGAACTCTTTCAAAACGTCAAAATAATAGCAAAACTTGGAGCGTAAAATGGCTTTTTTCGCTAAATTAGTAAAGAAAAAAAGAAATTGAAGAAAAATGGTCTGTGGTGCTGAGTGCTTTTCAAGGACTGTGATCGGGCTAGACCGTGCCCAGCAGCCCTTCTGTCGAGGGAGTGACGGGACTCTACCTGCGGGCTTCTACTTGCCTGTGTGGCGTTACAGTACTGCCCCACGCCTCGGTTGCGCTTCTGCGCAGCACAGGATTTCCTTACGCTAAAAGCCCACCGCGGCACAGAGGCCACTGGCTTCCCCCGCTGCCTTCCCGGCCCGTGTCCCCTCGGTCCAGGTCTCTGTGTCCCCGCCGAGTGCGGGTGGCCCGACCGCGACCCGCCAGCTGCCCGCCCACTCTGCCCAGCAACCCGGCCACTCCATCTGCTGCTCCCTAGTGCGCCGCGCCGGCTCCGGCACAAGCCAACTTTCTCCTATTCACCCGCGCTCCCCTTTCAGCGTCCGATTGTTCTTCCCTAATGGCCTTACAAAAGCTCTGCCTGTTGCCTTTGCAGGCGCCGTGAGGCCAGCCGGGGAAAGTCTTAATCTCTTCTTCAAATTAAAGGGACTCCTCTGAATTAATAATGCTGCCAGGAATGCGCTGGCTGATACAAGAGGATGTATACCACTCTTCAGCCCTCGGCAGCTGTGATTAGCTGGGGCTTGAAGTGTCCTGTCACAATATTTCATTCTGCTCCCCCGCCACCCCTCCCTGCGCAGGGCTGCCACATGGCCTCTGTTGTGTTCTGCCTTTTCAAGCCTCCTGCCAATCATGCGGCAAAGATGCCTCAGATAGGGTGACAGATGGGACAGGGGTAGTTCGAGTCTAGCTGGGGCCCGGGGGCACCGGCTGACAGTCCCATGGCTACGGATGGCCATGGGAAGAGAGAAGTAGGCAAGAAAGAGGGTCCCATGCTTGTGGGGGCACCTGCCTGGGTCTGCACCCCCTGCTTGAGATACCAGAGCTGGGACTGGGCACGCCTTGCTGCACCCCACAGCCTGAAGGGCTTGCTTAAAAGCCATGGGACAGGAATGGGCTTTGTGCAATGAAAAGAAGCCCCTGGCAACATATGGTTCTACAGCTGGGTTCTCTGCAGGGGCACACTTCAGCTCTGGTGGGCCCAGCACATTTGCAGCCAGGTTGGAGAAACACACGCTGTTTCCAGAATGATGGGGCACCCAGGCATGGGCAGCCACAGAGTCCTGTTGGCAATGAGGATGAAGTCATTTCCAGCCTGGCAGGCAGCTTCCATCAGTAGAATTTTTCTTTTCTATAGCAGGAACTACGAATGTATAAAGGGAATAGCTATGTTTCTGTCAGTAATGTTCCTGTTTTCACCCTATGGTAAGTCAGCTGGCCTGTGTATCTCCTGCTGGAAAGTCCCTTGCAAATGCCAACATGAGGGCAAAAGGAGCACTGCAAAATTTATTTCCTTCAATTTTGATGTGTGTTGAGAAGGAGTACCAGCAGAAAAAGGAAACCCTTTAAGCTAGGCAATTTCAAAATCTATGTCAGGGAATATCTGTAAAAGCAGTGCTAATGTTCCCTCCAGTGATGGTGGCATCATGACTGGCACCAGCACTGCACAAGGTCTCATGCTGGCTCTGCCACAAAAGCAGGCCCTGTTCCAGCCTGCCCACCACTCTTCAGGACATCAGCTAAGGGCCTGCTTCCCTCTCTGTCCCAAACTCCCCTTTGCTGATCACATGTGGTACATTTTCCTTAGTGAGCCCTGTGAGGGGCAGATTCCTTGGCTTTGTGTGTTTGCTTTGTGTGTTTGCCCAGCTATCTGGTAGTAGAGGCCAGTGCTCCCACATGGGTCTCTGAGATGTCCTCTGAATTTCCTGGATACCTGGACTACTTCCTTGGCAGAGGGAATAAAAAGTCTCCTGAAGGTAGCATCTCTGAACACTTCTGATTTCTGTTCCTCCTCCATGAACCCCACAGAGCTTTAAACCACAAACACAGGGCCACAAACTCTATTTTGCAAAGAAGGGAAATAAAGTCATGGCAGACCAAATGCTATGGGAAATGCCTGGACACATGTTTCCTAAACCCTTATGATTTTTAAAGTTTTATACAGTTTCTTTGTATTTACCGCCTAATACTATTATTTCAAAACACCTGCTTTTGACTGCGTGTCACTTCCTGACTGTGCCTTTGGTGGCTTTGCACTGGGGTAAGCCAGAACAGTGTCTGTATGTGTCTAACTGAAAACAAAATACATAATCCCTTTGTGATTTCTCTGAGCACTTGCAGGAAAACTGACTGCATCCAAATCATAGGTGCCAACATACTCAAAGCAAGTTACCATGTTCTGAATAGTCCGGGGTTTCTCATGACTGTAGGGTCATTAGGGTCCCCGAGGTGTCTGTATGTGTGCAGGTCTCTCTGCTACTGTACCTCTGTCCATTAAGTCCACTGCTTTCTGCAGATTTGCTCATCTTGAAAGCACAGACATGCTGTGGTGTCAGCTCTGCTGACAGTCCAGGCACGTGGCCTCCGCCCAGCATGCAAATACACGGATCAGCTCTGCCTCCTGGTCAGGTGCTGCCGCAGGCAGCCTTAGTCTTGCAGAGTGGCTGGCAGGTGCTGAGCATGGGGCAGGTGTGCCATGTGCCATATGGCCTGCTCAGTGTAGTGTTTCTGTTAAGTACTTAAAATTACAGGCCGGATGAGATAAACCAAGTAAAAACACACGTATGCAGCAAACCAGGACATACACACAACTAATGCAGAAGTTGTTGCTTATCACACAAAGTGACTTGATGTATTTGCCCACTTGACTGTGAGACAATTATGGTAATAGCAGGGTTGGTAGGGAGATTTGTTTGTTCCATTGCCTAGAGAGAAAACTATGCAATGGGTTGCTGCAGGAGCAACAGATGAGTCTGCAGGGTTACTTTCTAAGTGCTTAGTCTTTAGAAACGGCTGCATGTGGAAATCAATCAAATTCCCACTTTATGATTAGCCAGAAGGCCGGAGAAACAAATACTGCACACTGCAAAAGTCTGCATGGGAAAAAGAAATGAAAGTTTTAAATGTATGAGGTTTTTGCACATCCTCACCACAAGATGTGAGTTTGCAAAGTGAATTTTCTTAAGAAACTCCTCTGTGTCCCAGCAGATGCTAACATAGAGCAAAGAGGTGAAATTTGCTCAAAGTTGCAAGCACTGTGTACAAGAGAACAAGAGGCATGCATATTTAAATGAGTCTTACTAAGCATAGTGAGCAAACTCACCTGAGACAATGCACTGGTCTGTGATGTGCCATTTATCATTTGTGTGCATGCTCATCATTGTTACAAATACTAATTTGTCACGTAAATGTGCATATGTTTGCATAGATACAATTATGCCTTTCATTTTTCTGGCCCTGAATGACCGCCTTTTTCTTCATAATGATGTGAAAAGATTGCACATCAATGCTGCTGGGAATTGTTTTGATAACGAAGGAACAAGGCAGTGATCTGAGGAGCCCTGCCTTCTGACCTGGGAGCTCTCTTCCTCAGTCAGCCAAAACCCAGGCTGGTGTGTGTATGGGGCAGCAGTGGGGGAAGCAGGGTGGGCATTTCAGAGCACGTGCTGTAAACTATTGTCAGAGGTACATGGATGTGGATTCTAATTCTCTTTACCCGATTCTGCTCCCTCCTCATCGGGTACATACAGGCCGCAGGCCCCAGCAGACAGCTGTGCATTGTGTGTATTGCTAACAGCTGCCTTTTCCGTGGGGGAAATTAAAAGATTAGGGGGATGTGGGCACGTGCTGGCTTCTGGAGACGGAGACAATGCTTGATTTAGGATGGAACTTGTCTGCGGCAGCCGACAAAAGAGAGAGGCTGAAGCTAGGCAGGGGTCAGGGGCGCTCTTGCTCAGGGGGAGACAAAGGCAGGGAGGAAGGAGAGGAGGAGGAGAAGTGAAAAGCGGCTGCAGCGTGCTCTGAAAAGGCCGCCGCGGTCCTGAAACAGCTGCTCCCGCACAAGAAATTTGAGACGGTCCTTTCACAAACACAACGGCTGTCAGAAGAATAGGGAGGCCACACTTCGCCAGAATTAGTCGTTTGCAATTGAAAAGGGGGACTGAGAGCTCACAGTGCTTTTAAAGGTCTGCATCTACAGCACTACAAAATGATTAGTCAAAGTACATCGTGGAACAGGAGGAAAGTGTGCCGCAGACCATAGGGGGAAGTAAATCCTTGCGCTGCTGTTAGAAGTTGATTGCAACAGCCATTCTCTGCAGAAGGGGGTCACAGAAGAAAGCATCCACGTACATACGCATGCACGTATACAGTTGTTATGGCGTGTTGCTAGGCTGACAAGCAGTGTTGGTACAATTGGAGCTGTTTGTTTGAAACAACGATGAGTTGCACCTGCTCAAGAAATGACAAGTTTTCTCTCATCAGAAGTCAGGGATCCATGAAAAGTGTGGTCACGATCCACCTCTTCTGCAATTACTGCCCCAGATACTGTGGTGAAATTCCCACTAGGGAGGGCTGCTTGTGGGTGTCTTGGTGCAGTCATCCTGGGAGAAGCATCCCCAGGGACTGGATACATTCATATAGGAAAGGCATCCTCTTCTTCCCAAGGTCAGGTTCATTTAATGTTATATTTAATGTTAACAGTTCACACCAATAAATGACAAAGAGGTATGATGTAGATCTTTTCAGGAGTTCTCTGCTACTCAGTACAAATTGGCAGATGCACAAACAGTGAGGCTGGCTTACCACCAAACTCCTCTTCCATGCTACTTTTGAATAGGATGGTGCCTGAATGTCACTTTTAAATCTTCTAGTAGATACCTGCTGATGTTCAGAGGACAGTGGTGCAAGTCTTTTAGAATAGATCTTTGCAGTGACATTAAAACTTTTTGCAACAGAGCTAGCAGGTTTGCACAATTTAATGTCAGAACTTTTACCTCATCTGACTTTATGATGGATCATATAATGGTCAGGGACTGATCTAACTGAAGTAGATGAAGTAGGAGATAGAGAAATTTCAGGAATGTAGACCAGAGAAAATACACAATAATTTATTAATAGTTTATAATTTGAAGATGACTTTGAAATTGACAAGAACAGTAGGAAAAATACCAGAATAGAACTGGTTGACAATAGTCCTTTAATCACTGGTAAAGCTTCAAACAACAGCAGTGATTTGTCTGAAGAAGTTTATGGTATATGGAGTACAAAAGGGTGGCTGATCTGGGGCAGGATCCTGGTTTGTGGCCCACCTTGATGGGATGGTTGCTGGTTGTTGGGTTGTGTCATGCACAGGGGAAGGTTTGGGATCCTTGGAGACTCCTTCCTACCTTTGTCTGCCTTCTTTAGGATGGAGGTGGGGTGAGATAGAGGTGTATGTGGCCTGGGTTTTGCTAGCTGGATTACACTCACCTAAAATACTCTTATTGTGGTGAATGTTTGGGTTATCGCTATTGTGATGTAGTGTGGCATCTGTGAAGTAGATGTCTTTGTAGTCATCATTTGGAACAGGATTCCAGACTTGGCTAGAATAAGTGGAAAATATTGGCAAGAAAATATATGCAGAAAGTTCTGTGTATCACCTTGAAAAATCCAGGTAGCCAGTTGAAAAATACCTCCCCCCCCCCCCCCCCCCCCACCCCACCCCCCTCATCCATGGGATTACTGGTATATTTTCTTATTAAAACTGTTGGTTTTATTTAATTTTATTAGTTTTATTTAATTAATTATTGTATTAATGCCATCAACTATGATTATTTAAGAATATTAACTTTATTTTCATTTTATTTGTTTTTTTAATTAAACTGTTAGCTTTATTTACAGCATACATTTACATCACTGTATTTGCATTGTAGCAAATACAATTTCATTGTAGATTTTTTCCTTTTTTCTCTGACAAGATTTTGTGAACTCAGTTGAAAAATATACATTTGTTTTCAGTCAAATTATGAGTTTCTTTTCTAAATGATTTTGAATTCATTTGAACGTAAAAAACTGGATTTATACTAACACATCAGAGGAACTGTATTCTACCAATAGCATTTTGCTGTCCTTCCCACTACATAAAGACAGGAATTTGGGGTGATTAAATCATATGGGAGAGTGTCTGCAAAACAGAATATGGAGGATTGAGAATATATGCTAAGGATTAAAAAGTGATGCACTGGGAACCACAGGCAAGGTAAGGACTAATATTTTGATCTTGTTTGGACTAGAGACAAGAATGCCTGTTGATGTTTGTGTAGAACAGGCTTCACTTTGGCAGAACAGAAAAATACAGCTGGTGTGGCACCATGGACACTGGTGGAAACAATTCAATGTGGAACAGGTGTAAAATGATAAATTGGGTCACAGTCACTCTGCAGTACAAGTTGAATCACTTGGGCATACAACCCAGGTGCCAAATTAATTTTTGATAGTTTGCAAAAATCACAAGTATGCAGGACTGTGTTAAAGGGAATCAAAGAGTATAATCTAGTTTCAAATGTAAAAAAAAAAAAAAAAAAAAAAGAAGTGTGAGAATTTTTAGTAGTTTGAGACATTACAAGGTTAACCTAATAAAATACTGAGCTTATGTGTGGTGTGGGAGTCCTTTCATGCCAGCTCTGGGTGAGCTGTGCTGTGCTCTCCCTGGTGTCTGCAGTATCACACTGGCTGGTGTGGCAGCCTGCTCCAAGTACAGACAGAGACACTCAAAGCCTTGAAGCTGTGACCAGTTTCCTTCAAAGCACTTAGTAGAGTGAAAAGGCATGCACAAACCCCGCAAGCTGCAGAAAGGAAATGCATCCTGTGCCTTGTGAAAATGAGCTGATTTACCAATGAATGTCAAAAAATGTGGCTCACCTAACAGCTTGTTCTGATCTGGAGTGGGACTGTTGCTTGGCACTTTGTCCCTACCACAACAGCTCCATTTAGTAGCAGGAAAAAAAAAAAAAAAAGAAAAAAAAAGTGAAGAATTTTCTCAAAGCAGCATGAAGAATAACAAGTGTTCCTGACATTTATGAGGTTTCTCTCACGCTGTTTAGGGAGTAAAAAGTGGTAGCACTACTGTTTCTAAATAAGGAGAGTAAGTGGCAATATCAGCTTGTAAAGCAGCACTTTTCACTTCTCACTTACTGCGTGTTATGACACAGCATCATTCATGCTGAAGATCTGAAACTATTTCCTTTGTACACTGTGGTAGGGCAGGAAACACAAGCCCAAAATGAAGACTTCTGGAACAATTTGCTTTTGAAACTAGAAGTGAGTGACTGCTCTGTGCTCCAGAGCTGTTAGTGCATAGCAGCTCAAGTCAGACTCTCGATACCAATAGCCTGTATTTTGCAGGGAGAGAAAGTGAGAAGTGAAAAATGGAGATTAATTTATTAGTGCTCAGGAATTAATGACTGCTTTTTGAAGTAATAAGACTAACTAAAATGTGAGATTTCAAGCTTGGGATTGTGGCCACACTGTGCAGCTAGGTTTTGCTGCTTGTAGCTACGAGAGTCTTTAGTTAGTTACTTCTTTTTGAAATATGGTAGCCTTAGGTCTCTGTATCCCTTCTTTGGTTTGCTCCCAGGACTGACTGTCATCAGATCCTCTGTTTTCCTCAAATTTGATCCTCAAATGCGTATTAACTTCATATTTTAGAAATTTGAGCTGAAAGTTGCAATTGCCATAAAATTTTTCCTCTTTATGCTAGTACATGAAAAAGGTAGGGAAGGCTTTGTTTAATGTGAAATTAATTGTCCGGGTGACTGGGTTTACTTATTACTAGATGGCATTGTTGCATTATTATTACAAAAAGCCAAAGTCCTGGTAATTAAGATCAGGCAGTTCTTTACAATGTGCTACAGAGACAGCAGCAATTCATCAGTGACATTTGCAAATTGTGGCACTGTGAGCTTCTTGCACAAAAGGCACAGCTGCCTGCAGATAACATCAGTTCAGCAGGAACAGTGTCCCATTTGTTCTCTCACTGTCACTTGCTGTCTTATTTGGGGAGCAGGGGTGGATATCAGCTATCCCCATCTGCTCAACTTCTATGGCTGGTCTATGGGGAGGTGCAGCTCACTAGGCTGAGCAGTGAGGCACTTGTTAGTGGCAGAAATCCTTTGTGGGGATGATCCCAGAGGTAAGAGGAAAAGTAAAATTATGGCTGAGAAGATCTGTGTGGAAAAAAAATTGCACTAACATGCACAGTTCTTTCAGAGGTATTGTTGGAAACATTCGAATAATTTTTGGTCAGGACGGTATCTCTGATAAAAGCAGATTCTATTCGCGATTGCAATGGCGGGCGTCCTGCAAGCAGGAGCGCACCTATGGACACAGCGTGACAGTTTTTATACCCTTTTTCCCTTTGCCCATCTCCCTGCCCCGTTTCCCCATTGGCTGGGTACTCCAGATTCACAATCTTATCACATCTTACATTTGTTGTTTCGTGTGTTATCTGGTGTCAGTCGGTAGCCATCCTGTTGTCTCCAAGATGTCTCAGTGCTCTTCTTGTCGTATTGATGTGGTGATTTTCTCCAAAGTCCTCGTTAAACAAAGAGCACCGGGGGGGTGCCAGGCATTCCTCCATACCTTCTTCAGACACTCCCTGAAGCATGTAATGAATTGTCCTTTTAACTTGAGCAGGATACTGTTGCAATGTGTGTGACACATACATATTACTTTTGTGGAAGATTTATCTAGGGGATTACCAATAGAAAACTTATCAGAGAACACCTGATAAAATAAAAAGGCCCCTGAAAAGAACTATTAGTTCTAATAAGGAACCCAAATGGTAGAGAGACCATGAGATTAACAAAATTCTTATTTTGTTCTGATGCAGAAACAACATTCAGTTCCCACAGTATCCTACTGATTCACATTATTCGTACCTATAAATGTTTGTAGTCAGTAAGCTTTAAACATGATATTCCTCAGCTGTGCCTGCTGTGGTGGTATTGAGAAGCTTTTAATGAGTGGTCCTCCCTGGCTTTTATGTCTCAATAGATGTCAGGGAGTGTGACAGTGTTCTTCGTTATGCAGCCCTTCCCCGGGAACTATGTGAGTAGTTATTTTGGCCACATCTGCACAGACAGTTACATGCTACCCTTTTTCTCTCCAGTTTGAGGATAACATGGGAAGTCAGAAAGGAATACTGTGGCAGGAATGCAGGCTGGAATGTGCGCGATGTTGGTAGAGACAATTGTTCTGTTCTCCAGCTGGACTTGTGCATGTTTGGGATGGCATGCTGTGCAGCAGGGACCATCCTCATGACAAGCAAGCCGGAAGTGACCCAAACAATCCCTGCAGAACAGAGTTCCAGTTTCACTGCTGAGCTAGCTGGCTGCTGTGTTGCTCAGTATAGGCAACAAAAGAGCATGCAGGAGGGCAGACGGAAAGGGTGGTCAGGCACTGGAATGCACTGCCCAAGGAGGTGGTGGAGTCACCGAACATGGAGGTGTTCAAGAGACATTTGGATGTTGTGTTGAGGGATATGATTTAGCTGGGGAGTATTGGTGATGGTTGGACTGGATGATCTTTTAGGTCTTTTCCAACCTTGATAATTCTGTGTGTGATTCTGTGTGTGAAAGCAAGGCCTTTTATCTGAAGTGTAATTATGGATGCATGGCCACTTGCAATGAATGGCACCAGCCTGGGGTCTGTCCTGTGGCAGGAAGGAACAGATGGAGAGTGGGGATCCTGGGGACAGCTGTGCACGTTCCCCTGCTCTGAGACTGCTGGGTTCTGGGAAGCCACACATTACTTGACATAAAATGCTAACGTGAATGTTAACGTTGGTAGGATTTCCTTCCAGTGTCAGAAGCCAGACCAGGGTCTGAGATCAGCCTAAGCAACTGTGGGTGTCCAAAGGGAGCAGGAGCACAGGGCAGCCTGGCAGGGCTTATACCCAGTGTTGCACTGCAGGCTGTGCCTCATGCTGAGGGCTACATGGGATGGTGCCCTGTGCTCTGAAAATGCTGCACCCATAATCCTTTCTTGGTATCTCTGGAGAAACCCTAGTGATGCAGTTTCAGTAGAAACTGCCTGAGTGGTATAGCTGCAATAAACACTGTTACATGTGCTGTATCTGCTTGAACTTGCACTATCTGTCTCTGCTCAGTAATGGTGTATGGGAACTACCGAGTCATAGCCTAAACCACTGATTTATCACCTGGAAAAAGGACTGAGTCAGCCCTGGGAGAACAGGTCAAGGCAATTCACCTGTATGACTGGAAGGGGTTGAGTTTGGTTCCACCTCTCTTAGACCCCTTTTGAGGGCTGACCACCAGTCCAAATGGATCTCTGGTTGGAGATCTCTTCCTTGTGGAGATTTTCCCTGTGAGCCTAGATCCTTAGAGGCAGATGAGCATTCCTTTCCTGTTTGTCCCTTTGTCATTTCACTCTTGTACTGCCTTTCCACTGTGCTAATCTTTTTGACTGTTACACATGGATAAAGAAAAAACTGAGAGGAAACATACAGTGAATGGCAAAGAATCAAGGAGATCTTCCCCCAGTTCGTATAAAACCTGGGATTGCCACAATCCAAGTGCAGTATCTTGCACTTGGCCTAGTTGTACCTCATTAAGTTCTCATGGGCCCACTTCTTCAGCCTGTCCAGGTCCCTTTGGATGGCTTCCCTTCCCTCCAGTGTATTGACTGCACTCAGCTTGATGTTGTCTGCAGACTTGCTGAGGGTGCAGTCAATGCCATTACCTGTGTCATCGATGAAGATGTTGAAGAGCCCTGGTCCCAAGATCAACCTCTGAGGGACACCACTTGAGACTGGCCTCCGCCCAGACATAGAACCATTAATCACAACCCTTTGGCTGCGTTCAGCCAACCACCGAACAGTCCATCTTTCAAATCCATACCTCTTCAATTTAGAAAGAAGGACATGTCAAAGGCTTTGCAGAAGTCCAGGAAGATGACATTTGTCGCCCTTCCCCTATCCATCAGTGCTGTTACTCTATTGTAGAAGACCACCAGATTGGTCAGGCAAAATCTCCCTTGGTGAAGCCATGCTGGCTGTCTTGGATTATTTCTTCATTTTGTACGTGCCTTAACATGGTAACCAGGAGGACCTGCTCCATGATCTTCCCAGGCACAGAGGTGAGGCTACCAGCCTGTAGTTCCCAGGGTCTTCCTTTCTCCCTGTCTTAAAAATAGGGGTGTTTCCTTTTTTTCCAGTCACCAAGGTGTTCACCATACAGTCATGATATTTCAAATATGACAACCACATCAGATATTTCTCTCAGAACCCCAGGATGGATATTATCTGGCCAGATGGACATACATACATTCCATTGTGTGAGGAGGTCTTGGACTTGTTCCGTTACAGTGGTATAGAATCCACACCTCTCACTCTCACCTAGAGGTTCAGGGTCCTGGCATACATGAGAAGCATGACCACCTGTGAAGACTGAATCAAAGCATTGAGTAACTCAGCTTTTTCTGTGTATGGAGAAACAAGCTCTCTGTTACCTTTTATCAGAGGGAGAACACTCTCCTTGGCCTGTCTCCTCTTGCCTATGTACCTATTAAACCCCTTCCTGTTATCTTTCACATCCCTTGCCAATTTCAGCTCCATCTGTGCCTTGGCTTTCCTGATCCTATCTCTACGCAAGTGGGCAGCAGCCCTGTATTCCTCCCAGGCTACACAACTCTGCTTCCACTTCCTTTACATTTTCTTCTTTTCCCTCAGGTTAAGCTGCAGGTCCTTGCTCAGCTACGTCAGTCACCTGCTTACCCTGCTTGACTCCTCCTGCTGGGAGATGGAGAGCTTTCCTCCCCAGATGGTTGCTGCTGTTTTGTTTTTAGGGCTATCTCCCTGCTCTTCCTGCTTTTTCCCCTTGCCCTTTTCCTCAGATGTAGGTTTATGTGTCACCTCACCTTATTATTCACAGCACGGGGCTGAATTGGCCCATAAACCATTGGCAGGAGGAAAGTTAATTTACTAAATAAGATAGCAGAATTCAAGATAAAAAATACAGAACAATATAATTAGAATTGAAAATAAATAAATAAATAAAAATTAGAATTGAAAACCAAATAAAATGAGAGATAGTCCAAAACCTGAAGGTGTTACTCTAATGTGGAAGGCAAGACTGCTAGGGAGCACACATACTGCCTATGGAAAAGGGAAAAGGGGCATCTCCTGACACGTGAACAATTTGACCTTTCCCTCTGAATGGAAAACAGAAACTGAAAGTCTTCTGAGGTATGTAGTTCTTCTATTCTGAGAACCAGGTACCTGGAAATATCGACAATCCGTGGAACTGGTGCATTAACTCTTTAACTCCCAGTGCAAAACGTGATGTTATGATGTGGAATACTGATAACAAAAAATCATAAAACCATAACAGCTAGAGTTGGAAATGACATGTAACACTGGTGAGGATGTATGGTACATCTTATAGTGCCATATAAATCTAGTCAGCAAACAGCTTGGCCATATCTGTTCCCTCTCAAGGAGAACTTTGTGAAGCAGTCTCTTGATGGTGAGTGAACTGGAGCAGACATGACCGGGCTGCAGCCACAGAGTTCCCACCTTCCCATCTCACCTGGGTTGTGTGGAGGAAAAAGAGTCAAAGACCCAGTGTGCACCTCAACTCAGTGCTAAAACCAGTCAGTGTGTGGTGGGGTAGCCTGTTCTCATCAATTGTCTTGTGGCCAGCAATTTTGGCCTCACAAATTGCTCTGCTTTCTCACATCTGCTGTTGAATGGGTGGGGGTGGAGGAGTCTGAACCCTCCACAGGGCACTGGCAATATGAAGGGGATACAGGCATGTACCAAACTGCCTTTGCTTTCATTCATGTTACCTCTGACCTGATCCTGCAAATGACTGTTTTGTGTCTTCCTCAGCCTGCTTTCCTGCTGAGACTCCAATCATCTCTTTTGTGGAAAGTTGAACTTTCAGCTTCTGTAAAGCAGCCCCCGCTGTCTGCCTGACAAAATACCATAGGCACCTCAGGATTTCTCATAACACACCAGAGTGAGAAGCTGATCCTTCTGTGGAGAAAACCAGCATGGTTTCTCTGGTTAGCATGGGCTTTGGCCATTTGATGCAAGCTGGAAATTTTCCTTGGCATGTTCTTCCCAAATAGCTTGCTTCTCATTCATACCAAGAATTGCTTTTGTACTGCTTTGCAGCCTTGGAAGCTACTGGAATATTCCACCAAGAAGAGGTTAAACTGTGTTGGGTCTTTCTGTATCATGAGGCGCAAAGCATGCTGCCTGTGTAGCAGCTCTTCCTGTAGTGTGAGGAAAAAGGACTGAAATTTCCACATGTGTAAACTTTACCATTTTGTAAGAGCTAGTTTCCCTCAAAAATGGGAACACATGAACTGTGTGATGAACTCTAGTGTCATCACAGCGACCATGGTTGCCACAATCATGAGGTGGTGGAGTTTAGGATCTCAAGTGGCCAGAACAGAATACCAAGCAGAATCACAACCCTGGACTTCAGAAGGAACAACTTTGTCCTTTTCAAGCAATTGCTAGGGGAATTTCTGTGGTACAGGGTACCTGAAGGGGCCCAAGATGGTTGTTTAGCATTCAAGGACTGCTTCTTCCAAGCTCAAAATCAGAGCATCCCAACAGGTAGGAAGTTGAGAAAGGGAGCCAGGAGACCTGTGTGGTTAAACAAGGAACTGCTGGGCAAGCTCAAGTGGAAGAAGAGAGTTTACATATCATGGAAGGAGGGGCTGGTCACTTCGGAGGACTATAAGACTGTTGTCAGAAAATGTAGGTAGGCAACTAGGAAAGCTAAGTTCTCCTTAGAATTAAACCTTGCTAAAGGGGTCATAGACAAAAAAAGGGCTTCTTCAAATAGACTGCAGATAAAACTAACACTAGAAGCAATGTAGGTACACTGATGAATGAGGTGGGTGCCCTGGTGACAGAAGACACAGAGAAGGCAGAGTTACTTCTGGAGGCTGTCCTCATGATCTCTGTACCACTGAGGCCCCAGAGGAAGACAGGATAAAGAAGGAGTTTGCCTCAGTTCATGAAGACTGGATTATGGACCAGTTAAGCAACGTGGACATCCATAAATCCATGGGCCCTGATGGGATTCACTTGTGGGTGCTGAGGGAGCTGGCAGAAGTAATGGTTTTATGATTTTTGTTTATCAGTATTCCTCATCATAACATCATGTAGTACACTGGAAATTAAAGTGTTAATGCTCCAGTTCTGGGTACCTGTCCCAGAAGAGAAGAACTACATTCCTCAGAAAGAGACTGTGTTGTTATCATTTCTGCTCAGGGGGAACAGATATAAGGCCTTGGTAGGTCATCTGACCACCCTTTTTTTGATCATCAGGTTCTCTTGCTGCTGCTTGTCCCAACCGCTTGCATTACCTCATTACTAGTACAAGGCCTAGAGCTTTCAGATACTCTCTCTCATTATATTTATTAGTGTAGTAATTCTAATTACATTGTATTATACTGTGTTATATTGCATTGCAATACTACATTTAGTAAATTAGTTTGTTTCTCCTCAGATTGTTCCCACTGTTTTTAATTATTTTGGGGTCCCTTGTTTGCCTTTTTCGGAGGCGCAGATTTTGCAAAATCCCTGCACCCTGCTAGTCATAGAACCAGCCTATAAACTGTTGACAGATTCACTCATGGGTGCTGAGGGAGCTGGCAGAAGTCATTGCTAGACTGCCCTCCATCATCTTTGGTAAGTTGTGGGGAATAGGAAAGCTGAGGAAAGCAAATGTCATCTCAGGGCAAGAAGGAGGACCCTGGTAACTATAGACCGGTCGGCCCTGAAAAAGTGATGGAACAACTTATCTTTGGTGCTGTCTCTAGGCATATCAAGGTGAAGAGGGTCATTAGAGTTAGACAGTGTGGTTTCACCAAGGGGAAGTCATGCTTAACCAACCTGATAGCCTTTTATGAACAAATAATCAGGTGGGCAGATTAAAGTAGTGGAAGTGGTCTATCTTGATTTCAGTAAAGCATTTGACAATGTCTCCCACAGCATCCTCAAAGCTAAACTCAGGGAGTGTGGTCTGGATGATTGGGTAGTGAGGTGGATTGTGAACAGGTTGAATGGAAGAAGCCAGAGAGCCAAGGTCAGTGGAATGGAGTCTACTTGGAGGCTTGTGTCTACTGGAGTCCCTCAGGGATCAGTATGAGGACCAGTGCTATTCAACATATTCGTCAATGGTTTGGATGAGGGAACAGAGTGCATGGTCAGCAAGTTTGCTGATGACACAAAACTGGGAGGAATGGCTGACAGGCCAAAAGACTGTGCTGCCTCCAGTGAGACCTAGATAGGCTGGAGAGTTGGGTGGGGAGAAATTTAATGAAATACAACAAGGGCAGGTGTAGGGTCTCGCATCTGGACAAGAACAACCCCAGGTACCAATATAGGTTGGGAATTAACCTGTTGGAGAGTAGCATAGACAAAAGGACCTGGGGTCCTGGTGGACAGCAGGATGACCATTAGCCAGCACTCTGATCTTGTGGCCAAGAAGACCAATGCATCCTGGGGAGTATTAGAAGAGGTGTGGTTAGTAGGTCAAGAAAGATTCTCCTTCCCCTCCATTCTGCCTTGGTGAGACTGCATCTGGAGTGCTGTGTCCAGTATTGGGCCTCTCAGTTCAAAAAGGACAACAGAGGGTCCAGTGCAGAGCCACAAAAAATGGTTAAGGGAGTGGAACATCTCCCTTATGAGGAGAGGCTGAAGGAGTTGGATATCTTTAGTTTGGAGGAGACTGAGAGGTGACCTCATGAATGTTTATAAATAAAGGGTGAGTGTCATGAGGATGGAGCCAGGCTCTTTTCAGTGACATCTGTCATGGAGTTAACTATATCAATCTATGCCCATGACAGAGGGGCAGTAGGCCCCTGGCCACCCCCACAGGCCTCACAAAATGGAAAGGAAAAAAGAAAAGGAATAGGGAGATGGGAGCTGGGCTCAAGGAAGAAAAAAAAACAATGATCTATGAAGGAAACCTTATTTTACTAACTGTGATACCGTAATTCAAGATAACGCAATATAATGCAATCTAACATATAATACAATCTAATTGAAATTGAGACTAATAAATCAAATAAAATAGAGGAGAGAGAGAGTTCCTGAAACAGAGCCAAATCTGAAAAGCTTGGTATGGCTAGGAAAGCCCCCTCCAACACCCACTGTAAGGCAGTAAAAGACTGCCCAACAATGACTTCCACAATGTACAGGGACAGGTACCTGGAACTGGAGCATTAACACTTCAACTCCCAGTGCACTACATGATGTTATGATGTGAAACACTAAAATCCAAAAATCACAAAACCATGATATTCCACCCCTTATTCTACATCACTACATCATGCTTAATATATATCCATATATACAAACAAACAATAATTAAAATACATTACACACATGCCTATATACATATATATACAAAGAATTACTAACTGTACTCCCCCAGCATCAAATTCCCTTGTAGTATACATTGAACATCCCCATTTTTCTGCATCACCCACCAAATAGACCTAGGTCCCTGTGTAAAAACAGTACCACGGAGAGGTTTGCCCTTTCCAGAAGCTAGAAGGACCCAAACAGCTTTTCCCAACATGCTCTTTACATGTTCTGTAGGAACTTTATCTCCCTCTATAGTATGTAGGGAGCTGGATTGGCTAGGACCATCACGACTGATATATTCTCTGGTGTTGCCCAACCAGGTGACTTCTGCCAAATGCTTCTCCTAGTGCTTAAATGTTCCACTACCCATTGTTTTCAGCATAGTTTTTAACAACCTATTGTGTCGTTCAATTTTACCAGAGGTTGGTGCATGATAGGAAATATGGTAAATCCACTCAATGCCATTTGGCCCAAGTACTTACAAGAGAAATTTTGAAATGAGTCCCATTATCTGTCTCAATTCTTTCTGGAGTGCCACAAGACTTGCTTCTAGAGACCCAACATAGTGTTTTGGTGGTAGCATGGGATACTGCATACGTTTCAAGCCACCCAGTGGTTGCCACCACTGTGGCAAGCATATAACACCACTGTGAGGTCGTGGCAAGGTGATATAATCAACCTGCCATGCCTCCCCATATTCATATTTTTGCCATTGCCCTTCACCCCAGAGAGGCTACATCCTCTTGGCTTGTTTAATTATGACATGTTTCACAGTCATGAATGACCTGTAAAATAGTGTCCATAGTTAAGTCTACCCCTTGGTCTCTAGCCCGATGCCCAGTGTTGCATCTCTTCCTTGATGGCCTGAGGTCTCATGGGCCCACCGAACAGAAATAATTCACCCTTGTTCTGCCAGTCCAGGTCTATTTGAGCCACCTCAATTTTGGCAGATTGATCTACCTGATGGCTATTTTGTTGTTCTTCAGTAGCCTGACTCTTGGGCACATGAGTGTCTACATGGCACACTTTATGACCATATCCTTTGTTTGATCAGCCCCTTCAGTAGGCTGCTTTGAAAATTCTGATTCTCATCAGGTATCTCTGATACCACCATGAGTTCATCAGGCTCATCACGAAGCACAGTATACATTTCTTCCATCATATCTTCCTGTTTACTCTCCATTCTATCCAGTCTTTCACTTACTTTCAAAATGGCAGAAACATAGGCTTGTGCTCAAAATCATGAAGCTTAATAATCAGTTCAAATAAAATGGGTCTTCTTTGCCCTCTGACACACATTCCTGCTAGTGTATTGGCATTCTTTTCTGGTGCAGTTCTTGGAAGCTGATATACACCTGATGATCTCAGGATGATGTTCTTGGTGTGGATTATCAGGAACAAATGTGGTGTCATATAACATTTTCACCACGGTGCATTCTTTCAAATAATTGTTTTTTGATGTTTTGATGTTTGTTTTTTTTCCATAGCAATCCATTTCTTTATCTCAGGCATTGGATCATTTTTTCCTTTATGGCTAATAGCATCCACTTCCAAAGGGTGAAAGTCTCATCCTGACATGTGCTAATATGTCAGTGGCTGAGGTCTTAGGAATGCTTCCCAGTTGGCAAGATTCTTGGCTCAGAGATTTTCTGTGACTAATGGTGCAGGCAGATCCATGAACCCACAGCCCAGAGAGGGGGAAATAGGAAAAGGGAGAAATGTGAAGAGATGGGCCTAAAAAAAACAGTGGCAACAAGCTAAAGGAGAAAACTAATTGACCAAATATGATATCAGAATGCAAGTTAACCCAATACAATACCAAATAATTGGAATTGAGACTAATAAATCAAATCAAATGAGAGGCAAACCAAAGGCCTTACTCTAATGATGAAGGCAAGACAGTCAGGGAGCTCACACTGCAGAGACAAGTATAGAGACATACTTGGTTAGCAGAGGACATGACTATGTGAGCCTAGGCTAAGGCCTACGTGTTGTGGTGTGTTACACTGACAATGGTCAGTCACAGTCCTTGACAGTGTCAAGAAGAACAGGGAGATGCATAAGCAGAAAAAGAGCCGCATTAGCAAAGGAGCAAAAAGTTACAATTTAGGGTGAGGTAAGAAGATGCTTATTGCCAGTGAATGAGAGTGGAAACTTAGGTGTGTGATTGCCTTGTGCCATCCACATATTAACCAATTGATCATGAAGGTGTTATGCATGATTCACGCCTGCATCCAATCAGAAGCACCCTTTGTATTATTTAAGAGTTTTATTTAGAGGGGCAGAATCACCTCCCTTGACCGGTTGGTCATGCTTCTTATGATGCAACCTGGGATCCAGGTGGCTTGTAGGGCTGCAGGAGCACACTGCTGGCTGATGTTAGTCTTCCATCAATTGACATCCCCAAATCCTTCTCCTCAGGGCTGCTCTCAAACTATTCTCTGCCAAATCTGCATCAGTGCTTGGGACTGCCCCGACCCAGGTGCAGGACCTGGCACCTGGCTTTGTTGAACTTCATAAGGTTGTCATGGGTCCACCTCTCAAGCCCATCCAGGTCCCTCTGGATAGCATCCTTTTCCTCTGGTGTGTCAACTGCAGTGGTTGCACTCCACTTCACTGCCAAGAGATGCAGACCTGGGACACTGTTTGGTGTCATCTGTAAACTTGCTGAGGGAACACTCAATCCTGTCCACGTTGCCTACAATGATGTTCAACAGCGCTGGACCCAGCACAGATCCCTGAGGAATGCCACTCATCACCAGTCTTCACTTGGACATCGAGCTGTTTACCGGAACTCACTAAGTGTGACCGACACCCAATTTCTTATCCAGGAAGTGGTGCAACAGTCAAATCCATTTTTCTCCATTTTGACAGTCAGAATGTTGTGTGGGAGTTTTCACTGCAAATCGATGGTATCTTCCAGTGCTGGAGTAAAAATAATGGAAAAAGCCTTTTGACTGGGCATCTCTCTTAAAAATCCAAGAAAATATATATTTCCAGTAGTTTTAGGAATGAGTCAAGCATTGTCAGAGAAAGATTACTTTCCCATGTTGCACTTCTTCGTCACTGACTTCAGAGTTAATGTGGAAAGCGTCCGCATTTCTTGTGTTGCAACCTAGCCTCCTTTTGAAAAATGGCTGTTATCTTCTGCAGAAAGCACACTGTTCTTGTCTTCATTTTAATATTAGCGTAACCCATAAATTGAATAGGACCAAAACGATGTTATTTCCAGCCTTGCACTAACTTTTTAACCACAGCTAATTTTTCAGATGTAAGAAAGAGCTAAAGAACCTCCACAGACTTACTTAGTTTAAGCTTTCCTATACTGAAATATTTTTGCCACTCCTGCTTCTGATCAATTGAAAAATTGTGGAAAAATTGAATCTGAAGATACTTTTATTCTGTCCACCTGAATGTGTGTGTGTGTGCATGTGTGTGTTTGAATGGCATCTGCTCCCCCTCATGAAGAAGGCTTTGACTTAGAGTATAGTCTAAGATGCTCAGCTGGAAGGTGCAAAGAAATTCTGCTCATCTATGGGAACCAGATAACAGGGAATGCACATGAACGTCAATGTTGATCCATACAAGCTGGAGATACCTAGGAATTTGCTCTGCTTACCAGCAAGCACCAAAGTCTATTCTGCTCCCTTTTGGCTTGAAACTTACAGAAGCTGGCATCCAATCTCCTGACACTATCTGAGCAATAGCTTGTTGGAGCTGACCTATACATTTGAGTGTCTACATGCAGATGTAATGACAAGATTAGAGCAGCTGCATGCTGAAAGTCTGCAGAGAAGTCAGTTCTGCAGTCCGACACCTGAACTAGTTCCAGTATGCCGGATGAAGTACTTGCCTTTATCATAAAGGATTTTCATGCATTTAGAAACCCGTCTTTTTTGCTCTCCTTAGATTATGAACTAGTTTTGTGAACTAAAATGACTCTTAGTGAATCCAGTTGATCTGCTGGAAGGTGTCAAAACAAAGAAATAGAGACTGCCTATAGCCAAGGTACAGAGTCCTTTTTCACAGAATCACAGAATACTTAAGGTTGGAATAGATCTCCATGTTCATCAAGTCCAATCCCACACCATTCCCACCATACCCACTAGCCAAGTCCATCAGAGCCACCTCTATGTGTCTCTTGAACACCTCCAGGGCTTGTGGCTCCATAACTTTCTGCGGCAGCCTGTTCCAAGGCATACACTTGTTTGGTAAGACTAGGCTTATGAAAATCCAGCAGAGAGGTGTGATCAAACTTTTGAGTTGAAGGTCTAATTGCAACATTCCACTTGAAAATCTGCAGTTAGGTCAACTGAAAATGGAGTTGCATACAGAAACGGATGATTTTTTCAGGAATTCAAAGAGAAATGATGGTGCGCTAGAAACAAAAATTCAAAATGTTGATGAATCAAGCTCTTCCTCCTACTATGGGAGAAGTGATTTGAAGTTTATTTTCTGTACTGTCTTCTCTGACTAAAAAGTATGTCAGATGAATTTTCCCTCTTCTAATATTTTAAAAAGAATGGATCATTAATATGTAAAATGCTCAGCTTCACAATCTGTTGAGAACTAAGGACAGACAACATCAATTTCAGGAAGTTACTTTTTTGTCCAAGAGAATGCAGATGTGTGGGAAAAGACATCTACTTGATTCTAGCCAGCACAATCCCTGCGCTACAAGCCTGGGATAGATTTATATAAGCCCTAGTTCCTCCAGGTGTGCCATGAAGATCAGTATTACCTTGAAGAAATCATCTGAATGTTTTTGTGCATTTTGTGTCAGTGAAGAAACATGACCAAAAGAAAAACCCAACTACAAAACAAAGAGGATGGGATCAATCTCTAGGCTTCACCAACATTTTACAGACAAATTCAACAAATGAGAGCGGGCAAAAAGAACAACTGAGCATAAAAGATTCTCCTGCCTCTTCATAAATGAAACATCAGCCCAGAAGTAAACTCGACAAACAGTGATTTTGTAACTCAAGAAGCACAGAGCAGCAGCAAAAGTTGTTATTCAGATTCTCTGAGACCTGGGGTCTGCCCTGTTGGTAATCTCATTTCAGAGTTGTCTTTGACTCACTGGTATTTCTTGCTACAGCACAAAAGACCTCATTTGCCAACCTCTTAGAGCCTTCATCTCCTATTAATAAAAATCCACATGTATGTCTTTATTTTTACTTGTGTAGTAATCACATTTATGTAAGCAACACTCACACCTGTATGTCTCATCAACCATGTGTTTTTCTAGATAGCTGGTAGACACCATCAGTTTTTACACAATATTTCTTTGTTATTTTGAGCAAACCTCAGACTTGATTTTTTTAGAGCATTCCCTGAACTAGCAGTATTTGAGAACCCAACTACAAAACCGCAGGCATGTTTCACCCTCCTTGAGAAATGAAACTAGCGTAGACGGATACCACTTTGTTTATCAGCAACGCTGCACTTGCAGCTTAGTTTCAGCCTGGGCATGATCAGTACACTTGTTACTGAACAAGACATGCAAACCTCTGTAGAGAAAGTGCACATTTCTCTGGTCATGATCTCAAAGATTTCTTGCTTGCCTCTTTTAATGTCTTCAGTTGTTGCAGAGGACCACTGGCCAGGCACTCAGACTTTGCTTCAGGACAACATGTAAATACGTTTTAGTTCATATCTGTGTTCCACTACTGTGACCTTATTCACTAAGTGCTAGGAAGGTAGTCTGCAAGACCAGAAATGCAGACGAGATTAAATACAGTCATCGCAAAACATAGCGACCTTGCCAGAATTAACAGTCAAAATCCATGGAATCATTCTACAGTTTAAACTGAAATCTAAATGTCCATATCTTGTATCAACAATTTCAGCAATTGTAGACAACAAACACAAGAGTTTCCTTTTGCAATTCTTGCCTTTCCTCCTGGAAATCAGTTCCTTTCCTCCTCAAATCAGTTCCTCATTCCAGCCAGAGCTCAACACCTTGACTTTGGTTTTCCATATTGCTGCCCGAGGGCTGTGACAGATCTGAAATGGGCTGCATTTGAGGTGAATCAATGAGCAAAAGGGAAAATAGATAGTCTTTGCATGTGGGTATGGGAATGGGCAATAAAGACTACTACCGGAGTCTTTCCTCAGGGTGGAGAACATAACTTGCATCTATCCATACGTTTTTGGAAGAGCAGTAGATTACTTGCACTGCAGACTAGCAGGGCTTATTTTCTGGAAATGGCTTCTCTTGTTTGCTTCAGGGTTTTTCTTTTAATTTTTTAAGTTTTTAATTTTTTAAAGTAGGACAGCAGCTTGTCTAGAGAAGGTGTAGGCCAAGTTTTTGTGTCTTTTGTCA
The DNA here is from genome assembly GCA_035772895.1 of Perdix hodgsoniae. Classification (NCBI taxonomy): domain Eukaryota; kingdom Metazoa; phylum Chordata; class Aves; order Galliformes; family Phasianidae; genus Perdix; species Perdix hodgsoniae. Next base: position 261,173 of record JAPSGF010000061.1, on the reverse strand, counting down.
CAGCAAATGAAGGGTTATCTGCTGGCCCTAAATGTTGGGCAGAGCTGACCTAAGCAAGAGGTTTAAAATGCCATGTAGTCAGTGTCAGGGGATGAAGGTGATCTGTAGGGCAGAGAACAAAAATATTAAACAGAGCAAATTAGAGAGTAGCCTCCTGGTCATTTATTTGCAAGAAAGAAACAGTCAGCACTCAAGTGGAAGCAGGCTTCATATGGATGCAGAGTGCAGAAATCCTGCGCTGTAAGAAGGAAGATCACTGAGTCTAGCAAACAAAGTCTGACACACAGGTGAAGTGAGGTGAGGTCTGAGATGCAATATGGTGGCTTCCAACAATTGTGTGTTCTCAACTGAACCAGGGGAGTTAAACTACTATTTAAATTGAAGGACAGTGCTCCACAATTGCCACAACAAGACAAGCTGCCACTAATAAAACTTGGAAAACAAGGAGTAATGGCCTAAAACATGAACATAGGAAGTTCCGTACTAACATATGGAAGACCTTCTGTAGGGTAAGGGTGGCGGAGCACTGGAACAGCTTTCCCTGAGTCTCCTACTATGGAGATATCCAAGGCCTGGCAGTATGCCTACCTGAGTGACCTATTGTAGGGTATCTGCTGTAGCAGGGGGGCTGGACTTCTCTTCTGAGAAAGAAACTGTTAACATAAAGCTCGATATAAAGCTCGATTAAAATGCAGCTGTCTTCAGAACTCAAGAAGGAACTTGATGGTTCTGGCCAGTGCTGCTATTTCTGTGTTTTTAATGTTTTCCCAATTATTTAAATACATTAATTAAACATCAAAGATTTAAATAAATATGGGCATGTTCCTTTACTGCTGCAAATGTGTGCATTTTGTAAAATGCACCAGAGCAGAACAAGGAAGCCACAGGTTTCCAGTAATGAAAAGGATGATCTTCAGATCCTGCTGATATAACTAGGCCAGTTTTCTCTGAGGAAAACCAGTCCTACCGAACTGCTGCCAGTTGCCCAGCACTGTCACATAAACTTCTGAAGAAGACATTCACTTTCGCATCTCATCAAGTATTCCACCCCAATTGTCTCTCCATATTTGAATATTCCATTATTTTTCCTTGATTTTCCAATCAAATGTTTGGAAACAGAAAGTAAAACGGAAGTAATCCGTTATACAACTTGGTAGAAACTCACAATAACTAACAATGCAAGAAAGTGGGTAAAGAGTATCTACTTCGTTGGCATTGAGTTGGTGTTTGTAGTTGAATGGAACAGCAATTTAACACAGGCTTGCACATAAAAGTATAACCAAAAAATGACATGCATCATCAAAATTTCATCATCAAAATTTCTTATTAGAGCCATCACTATTTAAAATATTTTCTTCTGAGACAGTGTCTTTGTATGACAGGCCTTCACTGTTTGTGGCTGCAGGATGTACACATCAGCAAGCTCAAATTCTGTGGATAAAAAATTGGACACTCAGGATATAAAGAACCATGCTATTGCATCCTCATTAAAAACAAAAACCAAAAAAAAAAAAAAAACCAACAAAAAAACCTTTGTGTCTCTTTCATGCTCATGTAGCTAACTCCACAAGGTACTGTGGAATCAATGCAAGCCACTTACTCCAAGTGGCACTGGTAGCATGATGGGTGGAGGGAACCTTTCCTTTAAACATTTAGCACCGGCAGTTGAGATGTTAAAAGGAACGCTGTCTCTGTACCTACTGATTACTTTGGAAGCAGCTCAAACCCCCTCCTTTTCAGTCACAGCATAATACTCTTCAGACTCTCTATGTGCTCAACTCCAGAATCCAAGAGGATGGCCTCAGGTATCTCCCGGGGCCTCCCTCCAGCAGCAGTTTAGAGAAGTTTTTTACATCATGTTCCATCTTTAGTAACCGTAGGGCCACGACTCCACTTATCTCCTGTTTAATTTGCTCCAAAGCCTGCTGCTGCTCAGGGCCCCACCTAAAGTTGTTATTCTTCTGCACCACCTGATAAAGAGGTCTTACAATGAGGCTGTAGTTCAGAACATGCATTCCCCAAAAGCCCACTGTGCCCAGAAAAGATCATGTCTCTTTCTTACAAGAGCGGTGATACATGGCTGTAATCTTGTTGACAAAAAAAATGATTTGGGCACTCACGATATACAGAGAAAACCTTGGTATTGCATCCTCATTCACAAAACAAATAAAAACAAAACAACAACAACAAAAAAACACCAACAAATAATAGACATCTAGTTTTCAAGCAGACCACCTGAAAATGTGAAAAATTGTCCCACTCCAGGCAAACTAGAATACAAAGAACCAGAGTTTATGTATGTTCTGCAGAGTTACCAGATCTTCAGTTAAAACCTTTCAGTATTCTCTTCTGCTCGTTTTGTGGCTCTATAAGGCTTCTTATGGATATCAGTATTAACAGTTCAGTTTAACTTGGTTTCCATATCTTTCTATGGCTTTAATCTTGTTGACTGCATCCACCGGAATGTGACAATGCCCATCTTGTCATTTTATACCTAAGTACTGAATTTCCTGTGCGGGGCCTTTCATTTTGCTAAGCTTAATAGTGAAACCAGCTCACAGAATGATCTGAATTACTCTCTCTCCTGTCTCGAAAAATTCCCCTGCTGTATTTCCCCATACAATAATGCCATTAATGTACTGTAAGTGCTCTGGAGCAATGCCCTGTTCCAGTGAAGTTTCAATCAATCTGTGGCAAATTTTTTGGCTGTGTTTCCACTCCTGCTTCTAATAGTTCCAGGTGGATGAAAATTGTGGCCTGTATCCCATGGCCAAAAGAATGGGAAAAAAAAGGCTTTAGCAGTTGTGGCATACCACTTGTCTGCTTTTGACTCCAATTTGTACTGGAGTTCTACATGTCCAGCACAGCAGCTTTCGGTTTGGGTGTGACTTCATTCAGGCCATGTTAGTCCACTGTCAGCCTCAATTCTTGACTGGCTTTATGCACTGGCTGTGGACCTGTTAAAAGGTGAGTGCGTTTTGCTTATCACTCCCTGACTCTCTAGTTGACAAATCAACTTGCGAGCAGGAAGCAAGGAATCCCTGTTGGTGTGGTACTACCATTTTTGTAGCAATCAGTACCTGCTGCTCTTCCACTCGCAGCAACCCCACAACAGATGAACCTTCTGACTGGCCAGGCAAGCCAAACAGACAGCTGCTTAATGTTGTCTGTGTCTATAGCAGCTAATCCAAAGGCCCACCAGTATCCACTGGGCCCCATAAAATACCCTCCTTTTGAGGTAATCAGTACCAAGTATCCATGGATCCCCTGCGTCAGTCCCAATAGAATGCTTTTGCCAGTCTTTATCAGTGAAGCTTATTTTGGCCTCCAACACAGTCAACTCTCGGGAACCCCAAGTCACTCTATAAATATAAATTACTTCTGTCCCTTTGTGACTCAACGGTGTTAGAGTGCTCTGCGCACTGGTGTCCATCAGTGCCTCATATTTCTGTGGTTCTGATGTGCCAGGCCACTGAATCCACACAGTGCAATAAACTCCATTATCTCTTTCCCCCCCCAACTGAGGGCAAGGCCCCTCTATTCATTACCTGTGGTAACTGGAGCAACTGCACTGGTGATTGATCTGTTTTGTAATTCTCTCACCTGTGCTCGTAATACAGGAGAAGCTTGGTCATGCCACTTCCTTGTGTCTTCTCCATGATCACACAGGTAACGCCACAAGGCAATTCTCGATGTAGTATTCCTTACTGGAGCTGGAAAGCTTTGCCTTTAACAGGTGAGATTTTTGATGGTGCACATGAGAAGGAGGGTTCATCGTCTTTAATTAGTTGGATTCACATCAGTTTGATCAACTCCTTCATTAGACTCTTTTGATTGTCCTGATCTTCATCAAGCATTTCAGATACTATAGGTTTGTCATGATTAATCATGAAAGCGTGAGTTGGGGGTAGCTGTTGTTCATAATTTTGGAGCGTAAGAATCAATTAAAAAACTGAAGGTCTTCCCTGTTGGTCCTTGTATCTGTCAAATGTTGCTGCTAGTGTACTGGTGTATCTTTCCAGTGCAGTTGTTGTGAGTTTCCAGCATATATTAGGCACTGTCCTCACTCTCTCAGGGTTGTGGTCTTGGAGTGGGTAGTTAGGAACAAAGTTAGGGTCATATAACATTTCCACCAAGGCTATTTCCCTCAAATACTGGATACCCTTTTCAACTGTATCCCACTTTTTCATCACAGGCTTTGAGCCATCTTTGAAGGGATGCCTTTCCTTCACGGCTACTAACACTCGTTCCCAGAAGGTGGCAGCCCTATCCAAACATTTACTAATTCCTCTGTCAATAGCTTGATCTCTGGCAATGCCTTCTAGTTGGTGAGCTTCATTACCATCTAGAGAAGCGAAGCACCTAGGAAACAAGGGCCCCTCGCCTGGATCTACCCTCTACCTCCTCCTCCATGCAGCGTCTGATGCACGGACTCAGATGTGAATGATCCAAATTGTTTATTACAAGTTCTCACATCACTTATATACCTTCATAAGTTCTCTTTTTCTAGATTTCCCATCCATCCCTACAACTTTTCCATCCACCTTTACATGTCAACAAAACATTCAAGGGTCCTTCCCAATGCCCTGTGGCCATATTCTGAACACTGACCATTGTCCGTTCCTTGAACATTGGGGAGGCCCCAAAATGACAATCCACACGAGTTGTATCCGTATGATCACAATTCAAAAAATTCAGCACAAGCAAAGCCTTACACAGTCTTCCTTGTGGCATGTCTCCCGTATTCCCCTTTTTTGTTTATTAAGAATAGATTTCAATGTTAGATGAGTACGCTCAATGATAGCTTGTCCAGTGGGAGAATGAGGAATGCCTGTAATATGTCTAACCCCCGTTCTTGGAGGAAAGTTCGTGTGGCCTGAGAAGTATACGTAGGTCCATTATTGTCTTTAACCAAGTTACTCGCAGGCTGCAGACACCCAGCAGCACGCAACGCAGGTGGAGCGGAAGAACACAGCGCCGCAGCGAGCGTCGGGGGGTGGAGAGGCGGGTGAGAGCGCGACGAGTGTCATGGGCGGAGCCAAGGGCGGGAGCGGGATGAGCGCCGGAGGCGGAGCCGAGGGCAGCAGCGACAGGAGGGGTGGCGATTTCTCTTCTCCGCGGTCAGGGGTGGGGTCGGAGCGGCGGATCGAATCCGGACCAGGGCTGCTTTCTGCACCGAGGGGCAGCGGCGAGAGTGGGAGGGAGAGCGATGGGGAATAGCAGGAAGAAATTCTTTCTTGTCGAATTTGTGTAAGCCCTTCCATTATTTGGTGCCAAACAGGTAAAAGTTCAGCAGCCGTTCTGTCTTCAGTAATAGAAGCCTCCCGGAGTTTTGCACCAGTTTTGTCTCAAAGCTCTTCATCAGAAGAGAACCCAGTTTTCAGAAATTCAGGGACATTTTTGCTTATCCATTTAAGAACAGTAACTAATGCTGAGGTAGATACAGGCTGATTCTGAAATGTTAAAACTAACCGTAATGCTGCAAGATTTACTTCCTGCTCCTTTGTCAGCGAGCTCCCCGTAGTTCAGTGCAGAACGGTGCGGCTGCGCGCGAAACAAGGGCTTCGCAGTTCAGTCGGGCGGCGCTGCCGGACCGGGCTCGCTCAGCCTCGGCTTGATTTGCCCCATGCAGTGGGCGCCATTTGCACGGACCCAGATGCGAATGATCCAAATCATTTATTACGAGTTCTCACATCACTTATATACCTTCACAAGTTTTCTTTTTCTAGCTTTCCCATCCACCTTTACATGTCAACAGAGCATTCTACAAAACACTCTTAAACCATCCAATCCATGAGACGCTCTCTCTTCTTATAGAGATGTCCTTGGTTCTCATGTTGTTTATCTTGCTCCATAGCTTCTGCTCTGAACAGTTTTTCTTGTATTCCTATACCTCCACTCTTCTTTTTTCTGTTCTACACACAAGGACACTCGTTTCCATTTCTTGCCTTAAGGGCAACTGATATTGTTGCTGTTGTCTCCTGGGATTGATCAGATTTGACTTGGAGATTTTCCCTTTTGGCTTGAACCTCAGCTCAGAAACTCTCTCTCCAGAATAGTATTATATAGGGCACAGTAAGCACAAACCAAGCCCCAAATAAGTTGTACCTCCTTAGATCTATGTAAGCTGCATCATCACTAACTCAAATACTGGCTTAGTTTCTCGGGTTCCCATGGGTGTTCAAGAGTGAAATCCCATGACATTATGGGTCCCCATGCTTCTAAGATTTTTCCTGAAGCTCTCCATATTCCCTGCCAGTCAGCATACTCTGGTTTTGGAGGCGACTCCTTCCACATAACACGAATGGATAGGAATACATTCAGGGAGACTGATAACAAGCACAGGAGTATGCCCACAAAAATGAGCATTAATTCAGCATTTGAAAAATGTGTGACAAATTGAGAAGAAAGCCTGGAAACCAGTCTGAACACTGTGCTGTATGTAAAATTAGCTATTCCATCCAGGGTGTAAGTGTCAAAATTCAAATCATACCACATTCATATAAGTATCATACAGGTGTCTCCATCAGTGCCCTTATTTGGTTATATGTGAACAGAATTCCACAACAGGAAATCATGACATTGATGATTGGCCAATACGTTGTGAGGAACATAATGGCTTTAAATCTCTTTAACAGTGTCCCCAACATAAAGAACAGGTTCATCACTGGTAGCTGCCAAAAAGGGGTTAATGAATGGAGGCTGACGAGAGGAGGGAAAAAAGAAAAAAACGAAAAAGCACTGTCCAGACTAAGCAGTGCTCAAAGTTTACTAATATCCCAGAATACTGGCAGTCCACCTGGACTTTCGAGGTTAAGTTTTTCAGCACAGAAACCTGAACTGTTGATAAAGTTCCCTAATGAAGCTCTCTGAGAGCAGAGTGAGAGATTCATTCGAAAAGCTAAAAATCAGCTAATGCCCGCATCCTCCGCCGAAAACTCTCATGGAGTTAACTAGATCAATCTATGTCTGTGACAGGGGGGCAGTAGACCCTTGCTCCCAACCTCCCTCCTGGCCTCCCAAAATGGAAAGGAAAAGGGAAAAGGGATAGGGAGATAGGAGCTGGGCTCAAGGAAGGAAAAAAAAACCCAGCAGCAACGATCTATGAAGGAAACCTTATTTTACTAACTGTGATATCGGTATGCAAGATAACACGATATAATACAATCTAATTGAAATTGAGACTAATAAATCAAATAGAAGAGAGAGAGAGTTCCTGAGACCGAGTCAAACCTGAAAAGCTTGGTATGGCTAGGAAAGTACCCTCCAACTCCCACTGCAAGGCAGTAAGAGACCGCCCAACCAGGAAGGGCCAGATCCCATGACTTCCACAATGTACAGGGACAGGTGCCTGGAACTGTAGCATTAATACTTAAATCCAGTGCACTACAGGATGTTATGATGTGGAATACCGAAAACCAAAAATCACAAGACCATGACAACATCCAGTGATAGGAAAAGGGGATGCAAGCTGGAACACAGGAGGTTCCACATAAATATGAGGAAAACCTTCTTTACGGTGAGGGTGACAGAACACTGGAACAGGCTGTCCAGAGAGCTTGTGGGGTCTTCTTCTCTGAAGACATTCAGAACCCACCTGGGTGTGTTCCTGTGTGATCTGATCTAGGTGTTTCCGCTCCAGCGGGGGGATTGGACTAGATGATCTTCCAAGGTCTATTCCAATCCCTGATATTCTGTGATTCTGTGATGGCTGAGGAAGAGCAGGAAGCAATATTAAGAAACCTAATGAAAGATAACATCAGAGATGAAATGCACTTGAGATAAGCAGATGCAGGTGTGCACTGGTTTTACTGTTTTGTCAAGTGGAACTGAATCTCAGTGGAGAGATTCCTATACCAGACTCATCTCTGAAGTCCTGTGTGCGCTGCATTCCCTGTCTATGGGCCTGGGAGATTTCATCTATGAAAAGGAGAATAGTGCTGCCTATAACTGAATGTAAAAGGAAGAAATGCTTTAAATTTTGGGAGGGTTTCCTGTCCAGTTGCTGGCAGCACTACTGCAATGAGCCATGTTGAAGGCAGCAGCAGCACATCACCCTGCTCTCATGCTGTCTTGGCCAAGGGATTTCTTTTTTTCTTCCTTCTTCTTCCTTTTTTTTCTTTTTTTCTTCTTCTTTTTTTTTTTAATAGATGAAAATTGCTGTGTCTATGTTAGAGCTGCACAAACTGTCTCAGATTTCCCTGATCTCTAAAAATCAATTTCCTTGGCTCGAGTGTCCGCAGCTGTTGGGAAGGCACTCCTTGTCAAATATTTAGTGGTTTGGTCGAATAAACCAGCAGGACGAGACACAAACATTCAAAGCAGTGTTCGTGGAATGTGAATGCTGTGGAAGAGAGCAGAAAGGAGTAAAGGTGCAAGTGTTCCAGAAGCGGATTTTCTGCACAGACCCACTGTTCTCAGAGTATGCAACAAGTAGGTCTGTAGGTTCAGGTCAACATATGGTATAGACCCTGCTTTGCTAACATGCAGTTTTAAAAACCTGTAACATGGGACATTGCACAGTCCCTGAATATAAGTTATTGGTAATACATCTTGCTTTTTTCTTACATAGCACTGCTATTTACCCAGACTTGTTCAGCAAAAGTCAGCTGAAGAAGCATCTGAGTAAAGTAACTCAGATATTAGAGCAGAACTTTCAGAAATATTTTTTTTGGGGGGCACAGAGACTGAAAATCCAAACCAGACAGATTTTCTGCATAAAATTTCTGCAGACCCTTTAAAATATAGATTGGTAGTTTGAGCTCAACTAACTTGTTTTCAGACAACCCCAAAGAGTAAAGGCAAACAAATTGTTAAGTAAACAGATTGTCTACTAAATTGCTTGCATTATTGTCTATCCCAGACAAATGCTGGGATGGGGGACATACCAAACATTCACAGTCTAATCACAGTGAGATAGCTGGGGAGAGGTGTTCATTGGTTAAATCAAACGGCACTTTCCCTGTTGTACTCAAACAGAAATGCTGTAAAGTCTTGTTGGAAGAGCGGAAAAAGGTGTTTTTATGAATTAATCAAGCAAGAATAAATTCCCCAGTGAAAAACAGAGATTATGGAAACAAACACATACACAGTTTTAGTGCACTGTTATTTTTACATTTTGTTCATTACTCACATAGTTCTCATGTTTCACAAAACTAAGGGAGAGTTGCATTTGTTTTTCTCAAATATGTTTCTTTTCCATATAACCTGCTGTACTCTGCAAATCAACAGAGCAGCAGTTTTCTTCTTCACCCTCCCTGTATGGGAGCTGCTGAATCACAGCCTGAACCTTTGATTAGTTATCTGAGGCAAGCAGTATGTCAGCCCTGGGAGCACAGGTGAAAGCAATTCACCTGTGCTGCAGGAAGGGGTGGAGCCAGGCTCCACCTCTCCAGACCCATTTAAGTGCTGACTGCCAGGGAGGAAGGATCTCTTCTGAGAGATCCACTCCTTTGGAGACCTTTACTGCGAGCCCTCTGCACGGGTAAGCGTTCCACCTATTTTCTCTTTGTTACCCTTGTGCCCAACTCTTTTGTTGGTTTATTCTCACACCCTGATTATATATCTATTTTTGATTGTACTTTTCAATTATATTATTTTCCCTTGATTGTACAACTTTTCGATTATATTATTTTTCCTTGATTGTACACTTGGCAAGCCAGGCAGGCTAGCTAAATAGATCTAAATTTGTATCATGTCTTTCCTCTGGAGTTTTTGTAAATGGATCAAGGGGGAGAACACTCTCCCCTTAGATAAAATGATACCGGGACTGATCCCAGGATTTGTGGGATCTCCCTATTATGAATTAGCGAGTGTCATTGAAAAATGGGGTCCCTTAAGGGATATGGGAGACGTCTCCCCACATTGCTTAGCTGAGTACTTTCAAGGGCTCAGCAAAGATATATTAATTACAAAAGAAAGGAAGCTAGCTGCTTCTATAGTAGCATGGCCTCTGCTAAAGGCTCTAAATACTTCTGAAATGAATAATAATACCTTAATAAGTGAGAACCAACTTCTTAAGGACCGTATTGAAAAATTAGAACAGGAACTTAGCCTGTTAACAGGGAAAAAAATCAACCCTACTCCCCATAGGCCACGTTCGCAATATTACAATAACTAATGATCAGATTTCTGAACCAATAGATCATCTTGATCAAGAAGATAAAAGATCCAAGTCGGATCTTGAAGCTCCTATTTGTCTAGAACCACTGGAAGTCCGTCCAGTGTTAACTCAAAAAACAAAGAAAGTTCAAGATAGACCGGCTGGGGTGCCACCAGATCAGTGGCCCCCTACCCAAACTTGTTTGCACGTGATGGCCCGGCCGTACACGGCAACAGAATTAATGGATCTAGTGCAGAAATTCCGACAAAGATCCAGAGAAAGTGTACCGGCCTGGCTGTTGAGACTTTGGGACTCTGGAGCAGAAAGTGTTACAGTAAGTGGCCCAGAAGTAGCTAAATTAGCCTCTATGACCACTCACCCTGCTCTTCGACAAAGGCTTTATGCAGGTAGTCACCATGCTGATGAGAACCACTCTATAATTCCTTGGTTAATGGCGGCCAGCCGTATGGTGTGGCCAAACAAAACGGATATCCCTGTAAATTCAGGAATGTGGTCCTCCATGGAGGACCTTCAAAACTACATTCGAGAATTGGGTTTTAGGGAAGCTATCTATGAAGATACATTTGATGGACCCGACATGGTAAAATTCACAGCGGGAATGAGGGACCTGATCTTACAGCAAGCTCCCGCTCACTTATATGGAACCTTGGTTTCCATATTAAACCCTCTAGTAGCCTCTGAAGCAGCGGTCCAGCAGGCTGCTCAGTTAGTAGCCGATTTAGGAGAGATGGAACGCCTAAGATCAAAACGTAATGTTAGGTTATTAGAAGAGGCCGAAGTATTGCCGGTAACTAAAATCAAAATGCCGGCTACTCAAGCTTCTCAATCGGGACCCATAAGGGTTTCTCGGAAGCAGATGTTTAATGATTTAATCCGGGCTGCAGTTCAATTTGCTAAAATTGCTATGTCCTCCTCCAGCTCTGGAGACAGTTGAGGGGCAATCAAAAATTTCAAACTCACCCTAAAAAACCAAGGGTAAGAATCATAGAAAGAATGCCGACACAGGCGTGGAACTTAGAAGATTTTATTGTTCCCAGTAGGAAAAAAAAGCCACCTCAGGTGTCTCGGGCTACAATGCCTGAGACATCAGAAGCAAAAGAATTATCCCTGGCGCAGTTCATGGCGTGACGGGGGATGTTAATTCCCCTAGGGCCTCCAGACGGGACCGGAGGCCCTATGTAGAACTAACAATTTACTGGTCCCGGAAAAACATACAAAGAGTTATGGCACTGGTAGACACAGGGGCGGAAACATCAATTATCTATGGAGACCCATCTAAATTTCATGGAGATAAGGTGATGATTGGTGGTTTTGGGGGACAAACTATTCCTGTCACCCAAACATGGTTAAAACTGGGGGTTGGGTGCCTCCCACCCCGGGAGTATAAGGTATCTATTGCCCCAGTTCAAGAATACATACTGGGCATAGATATTCTATGGGGTCTGGCTCTCCAGACAACTGTAGGGGAGTTCAGACTTCGACAGAGATGCATCAGTATCCGGGCGGTGCAGGCGATATTGAGAGGTCATGCGAAACATGGGCCTATTTGCCTGCCGAATCCGCGACAGATTACTAATGTAAGGCAATATAGACTCCCGGGTGGGCAGGAAGAAATATTGAGAACGGTGCAGGAATTAGAAAAAGTGGGTATTATAAGACCTGCACATAGCCCATATAACTCCCCCATATGGCCAGTGCGAAAGTCGGATGGCACATGGAGAATGACAGTGGATTATAGAGAATGAAATAAGGTCATGCCGCCTATTCATGCAGCCGTACCTAATATTGCCTCTCTAATGGGCACATTGAGTAGGGAGATAAAAACCTATCATTGTGTCCTAGATTTAGCAAATGCGTTTTTTAGCATCCCAATTGCTGAGGAATTGCAAGACCAATTTGCGTTTACGTGGGGAGGCAGGCAGTGGACCTTTCAGGTCCTGCCACAGTGGTATGTGCACTCACCAACATATTGCCATAATCTAGTGGCGTGTGACCTGGCGGATTGGAAAAAACCCAATGATGTTAATCTGTATCATTACATTGATGATCTCCTGTTGACATCCGACTCACTGGAGGCAGTAGGGCAGGCGGTAGATTCATTAACCGCCTATTTACAACAGAAGGGATGGGCTATAAATCCCCAAAAGGTGCAAGGTCCGGGCCTGTCTGTAAAATTCCTGGGGGTGGTTTGGTCAGGAAAGACCAAAGTACTACCCAGTGCTGTTATAGATAAAGTTCAGGCGTTCCCAGTCCCTACAACATCGAAGCAGCTGCAAGAGTTTCTGGGTATATTGGGTTATTGGCGTTCCTTTATAGCTCACCTAGCGCAGCTGCTGAGGCCACTGTACAGACTCACAAAAAAGGGGCAGCTATGGGATTGGGGGAAAACAGAACAGGACTCTTTTCAACAGGCGAAACTGGCAGTTAAACAAGCCCAGGCGTTGGGTATATTTGATCCTACCCTCCCAGCTGAGTTGGATGTTCATGTGACTCAGGATGGCTTTGGCTGGGGCCTGTGGCAACGCCAGAGTTCTGTTCGGACCCCCATTGGGTTCTGGTCTCAGGTTTGGCATGGAGCAGAAGAAAGATACAGCATGATTGAAAAACAGTTACTGGCTGCCTATTCAGCATTACAGGCAGTAGACCCAATAACTCAAACAGCTGAAGTCATAGTTAAAACCACTCTGCCAATTCAGGGGTGGGTGAAAGATCTAACTCACCTTCCTAAGACAGGGGTGGCCCAAGTGCAAACAGTGGCACGATGGGCCGCTTACCTCAGCCAAAGGAGCAGTCTGTCTTCATCACCTTTGAAAGAAGAACTTCAGAAGATCCTCGGCCCAGTGACCTATCATAGTGAAGCACCAAGAGAAACACTGGTCACTCCACCAGAGAAGAGTCCCGTTCAGGAGGGGAAATATCCTATCCCTGAAGATGCCTGGTACACAGATGGGTCCAGCAAGGGTAACCCGAGCAAGTGGAGAGCAATAGCATACCATCCTTCGACTGAGACAATCTGGTTTGACGATGGGAATGGTCAGAGCAGCCAATGGGCAGAATTACGAGCTGTGTGGATGGTTATAACCAAAGAACCTGGTGATGGTATTTTGAACATCTGCACAGACAGTTGGGCTGTGTACCAGGGGCTCACTCTTTGGATTGCACAGTGGGCCACCCAGGAATGGACTATCCAAGCCCGACCAATCTGGGGCAAAGACATGTGGTTAGACATATGGAACACAGTTAAACACAGGACTGTATGTGTCTACCATGTTTCTGGTCATCAGCCCCTACAGTCACCGGGAAACGATGAGGCTGACACACTGGCTGGAGTTAGATGGATTGAGAATTCACCATCTGAGAACATCGCCCGTTGGTTACATCAGAAACTACGATATGCAGGACAAAAGACAATGTGGGCAGCTGTTAAAGCATGGGGACTGCCCATACAACTACCTGACATTGTCCAGGCATGCCAAGATTGCGACGCTTGCTCTAAGATGAGACCGAGATCGTTGCCCAAAACGACAGCCCATCTTGCCAGAGGACACAATCCTCTCCAGCGATGGCAGGTTGATTATATTGGACCCCTTCCTCGATCTGAGGGGGCGAGATATGCCCTGACCTGCGTTGATACTGCGAGTGGGCTTCTGCAGGCTTATCCGGTACCGAAAGCAAACCAGGCATATACCATCAAGGCACTCACTAAACTGATGTCTGCCTATGGGACACCTCAAGTCATCGAGAGCGACCAAGGAACTCATTTCACTGGTGCAATGATACAGCGCTGGGCAGAAGAAAATAACATGGAATGGCAATTCCACCTGCCATATAATCCAACGGGGGCTGGCCTCATTGAACGTTATAATGGTATTCTTAAGGCCGCCCTGAAGACAGACTCCCAGTCCCTGCAAGGATGGACAAAGAGACTGTATGAAACCTTGCGGGACTTGAATGAAAGACCTCGAGATGGCAGACCCAGTGCCTTGAGAACGTTGCAGACCACATGGGCCACCCCGCTTAGGATCCAAATTACGGGCACTGATAATCAGATAAAACCTCAGATTGGTAATGAAAATAATCTTCTGCTCCCTGCCCCTGAGAACTTTGAACCATGTACTCATAGGATAAAATGGCCTTGGAAGGTGCAGGTAGGACCAAAGTGGTGTGGCCTACTTGCACCTTGGGGGAGACTGTTGGAGGTGGGAGGCTCAGTAGTCCCTCCAGTAATAGGTACATGGCCTACTGATATTGTGGTCAACACTCCGATTTTCATTGCTAAAGGGACCCCCATCATGTCCCTATGGCAGATCAGGACACCTCCTCTGGTGCCTGATATAGTTATGCAGCCGCAGATAACTGGTCAAAAAGTGTGGTACAGGCGGCCGGGACGTGCCCCAATACTAGCGGAAGTGTTGACCCAAGATAGAAACACGGCCTGTATCTTGCCCTGGAGAGCGGACCTACCCCTCCTGGTACCTCTGAAACATTTGTATTACTCCCCGTGAGCCTTTGAGCCTTCAGAATCACCGGAAGGAACATAATTCTAACAAGGCATTCCAGTATTACAGTCAGATCACGTGTGACACCCAGTGATGGTCTACATGGGACTGATGAAATGTAGGGTGGACCTGAACCTCATGACCGCATGCCTCCAGTAACATCATCCAGCACTGGCCCATAAAAGAAGATCAACGATTCACCAATCATCACTTGTCTTGAATTGTACCAACATGCGTCGCGACAGTAATTGTATAAGCGTTGCGTTATAATGGATGTCTGTAGTAGGGAAAGCTTACCCTATAGTCAACCTAATCATTTGGTTTACGCTGCGAAGGGGTGGAGTGTATGGGAGCTGCTGAATCACAGCCTGAACCTTTGATTAGTTATCTGAGGCAAGCAATATGTCAGCCCTGGGAGCACAGGTGAAAGCAATTCACCTGTGCTGCAGGAAGGGGTGGAGCCAGGCTCCACCTCTCCAGACCCATTTAAGTGCTGACTGCCAGGGAGGAAGGATCTCTTCTGAGAGATCCACTCCTTTGGAGACCTTTACTGTGAGCCCTCTGCACGGGTAAGCGTTCCACCTATTTTCTCTTTGTTACCCTTGTGCCCAACTCTTTTGTTGGTTTATTCTCACACCCTGATTATATATCTATTTTTGATTGTACTTTTGAATTATATTATTTTCCCTTGATTGTACAACTTTTCAATTATATTATTTTTCCTTGTTTGTACACTCCCCCTGCACCTTTTCTTCCAGTTTGAGGAATTCAAGTCTGGAAAGAGATGGAAGCTCTCTGACTGCAGGGAGAAGAAACTTTTTAAAAGTCAGCTATTATGATTCAAGTAATACCCTGACTGTGTTTCTCACTAGGGTATACAATGCAAGCCCTACCTACTATGAAGAGGATCTTCTTTCAGGACATGCAGTACCTTTGGCATTCAGTAATAAGCATTTGCACTTACAGATGAAATGTTTATATGTGTGATGTTAATACTGTCTATTGTTTGAGTAGGGTTTGTGAATGCATGTTCTGCATTCAAATGAGCTACGCGTTAAAAAATAATAATAATTTAAAAAATACAGAAATTTATATCAGTAATATAATGAGTTTAAGTACTGAAGCCGTATTGAGCCCAAAGCTCCAAGTGCCTGTCGTACATCTTGGTGCTTCCCAGCACTAGGAAAAGCCAGAGTGGAGCAGCGATACAAAGGGGTTGAGTGGCAAGACTTCCTGCTGCAATACTGCACAAAGAATGCAGTTTTCTATGAAAGTTTCTTGTGAAGAGGTTTGTCTTAATTTTAATTAATTTCTCTTTGGATGTCTTGAAGCTTTGTAAAACTATATTTAGTAACTCCTCCTCTTGTGGTGTCTGTGATGGTGCAGTAGAAGATCCTCAGAGGAAGAGGCAGAGCAACTTGCCCAAGGCTGAAGAGCTGGTGTCAGCTTGACACAGTGTGACTCAGGTTGACTCAGTCCTCGGCCATGCATTCTGCAGAACATCTCTCCTGCCAGGGGAGGGCAAAGCAGAGTTGGCCTGTGCGGTGGGGATGCCCAGCCAGCAGCGGGGCTAGCCTTTGGACTGAAGACTTCTCAGCAATACAGTGCTTCAGTCCATTTTGTCAATACCTTCATTAATAACATGACCACCTCCATTCTGCCTGACAGTTCTTCTAAATCAAAAGAGGCAAATGGACTGAGACTCTCATGGCATGAAAGAGCAGGTTTTAAATGCCTTGCAAATCATACTGTAAAGATGCTTAATTTTGCAGCTGTGTCAAGAGAGAAAAGCAAATATTTTCTGGGAAGAAATGCCTACTTAAAAGTGGTGTTTCACTTGGAGCCTAACAACTAGTTTTAGGGTATTTTACTTTTTCTTTTCCTGTTATTTATCAGTGGTTTAAACTTTGCAAACTTATGCAATTGCATAAAGATCACTGTAATGATGTTGACTTATATGTACTGAAGGCATCTGTATGAAAAATCATTCACAGACTGAAAATGCTGCTTGTTTTATTTTGTTGTAGTGTACGCTTGAAATGCTTTGCCTAAATACACAGACTACTTTTACTGGGTATATGTTTACAGCTATTGAGCGTATAGTTTAAAAGGGGAAAAAAAACTACTACAGCCAGCCACTCTTTAGGTGGCATCTCACTGTATTGAAACCAGGCTTTTTCTTATAGGAAGGTCACAATAAATCACTTCCCTTGCTGACAGAGCGCTGCTGGCAGAAGTTCTGACGCAGAGTGTAGACTTGGCCTTTATTCCCCTCACCCTCCATTTCTGCAAAGCAGGAGGTCAGCTTATATCACGGTGAAGCTAATCAGTTCCTAGCTCCAGCAGCTGCCAGGTTTCTACTAGTCTTACTGGATCCAGCTGTCAGAAAAAGGCAATTAATTAGTCTTAAGTGGTTAAATGACAACTGGAGTTATTTGTCCCACCTGCTCTATAATGTTTTATGTTCCAGAAAAAAAGTTGTTTTTTTTTCTGTTTGGCGTACATAAAACTTGTATTCACCACAGCACTGGCTATGTACTTAGGGAATACTTACTGGTAAGATCATAACATGGAAAAATGAAAAATAATAGGTGAGGATGCCTTAGGTTTTTTGTTTTTTTTAATTTATTTTTTAGTGTAAGTATGTAAAAATATGCCTGAAAACTGCCTTCAGTATGAAAAGTGTAATCTTTTTGGAAAGTCTGATGTGATGGAACAGACACCTCAGCTCATTACTCCATAAGGGTTGGCAAGTCTTGCAATACAACTCGGACATTTTTTTCAGGAACTGTCAGCACTTTATGGGCCGGTTCGGCCCGGTTCCGTGACCAACAGGCCAGTGGGATCCGCAGATCTGTGCCTCCGGAAAAGGGAAACAGGGGACCCCAAAATAACTGAAAATGGTGGCAGCGATCTGAGGTGAAACAAACTAATTTACTAAATATAGTATCAGCAAAATACAATGAGAGAGAGTGTGTGAAAGGTGGATAGGCCTCACCACAATGCTGAGGTGATAAGTGCAGTCCAGTTGAGCTGATGTAGAAAAGCAGACAGAGAAGTGCAGGCGAAGAAGAGAACATCAGGTGACCTTGCCAGGAGTTACATCTCCTCGCTGACCGCAAAACCCCCTGGGGAATGTAGTTCTTCTCCTCCAGACAGGCATCTAGAACTTGAGTATCAACAGTCAAACCCAGTGCATGATGTTATGATGTGGAATAGTGGTAACCAAAAATTGTAAAACCATGACAGGAACTTTACTCAAAGTTGAAAAATTTTTGGTGAGTTTTGTAGCTAGCTGAACAGTGGAGGCTTGTCTTTGGAGATTATGTATGTGAGATTCTGCTTCTTTTGCTTGAATGTACATGTTCACTTTTTTTTTACTTTATAATACAACCATACGTATTTAAGAAGGAATATTTGCACTAGGTTGGATCTAAACTTTTACTCTCACCTGAAATATAATCCCTTCGCTTTTAGCCATCTGTTGAATCCTGCTGTCCTCTTGGTAGTGGTAATGAACATGGTAAAAAAAAAATTACTGTAGGAAATGGGTGACCATGGTGGTGCCAGGTAAATTGTGCTTGTGACCTTTTTTTTTAACAGTGATTCTAGATAGCTTCCTGCTTCTTCCTTTGTTTTCTGAACCTTGACACAAGGTTCAATATGTGATGTTCTATTTTATCAGAAGTTGATTGAAACTGAGATAGAGGTCTCGCTTTCAAAGGGGTAAGCTGAAATACGATTTCTAAATTTCTGTAGACCTGCATTTTCTGTTCTGATGTGTGTGACTGATAGGTTTTGTAACTGTGAGCTCTGCTTCCTGGGAGGACAGTTGCAGTGCAGACTGGGCTCTGAACTTGCTTCTCCACTCTTTCCTGCAGAAGGGAGAAAGGCAAGGTGTCTTCCTGAGTCAGGGCAGGGGACTGAGAGCCCTCTTGCTCTTGCATGCAGCCCTCTGAAGAAGAGGAACATTACCTTCCCTGTACTGTTGCTCCTCTTTGACAGCCAGCTTCAAAACAGCTTACAAAACTCAATTTTTGAAAGACTGAATTCTTGAAATCTTGAGGTTATGGGAGAATGGCTGGAGTGGGGAAGCTTCAGAATCTTAAAAAGATAATACAGCCTAATTAAACCTTTCTCTACTCAGTATTATCAAAGTTTTAGTGGTTGTGTTTTATTTCCTGCTTTTTCAGAAATGACTAATGTGATTCTTATGGCTTTTAGCACAACTACTGTATGGTTTGTAGTGTTCTTTATGGTATATGGTATGCAGTAGATCATATATAATGAACACATTTTTCTTTTTGTTGTTGTTGTTGGTGATGTTTTTTTTTTTAGTTAAACTGCCTTTACTTAATGTTGACAAATTGAACTTCTATTCCAGAAAGACCTGGATAATATTAATTGCATGGACTAGGCTATGTACCACTGGCTGTTGGTACTTTCTGTCCAAGCAGCATAGAAGGATATCTTTAGTTTTTACTATTCTTCCCATTCCTACATTAGGGGAAAAGTGCAATTTTAGTTTCAGAGCCAGCATGTCCACAGTCTCTGAGCCAGACTTAAGGCCATGGTTTATCTATGAGGACTGCACAATGCCCAGTGCTTGAGGCCTGTCCCTCACAGTCAAGCCATGCTCATGTGGGGGTGAGGAGCAGTGCATAGCTATCCATGCTGACTGTATCTATGTTTGTAAGCTAACGGGTGCAAGGAATGTTCTGGGACACTGGAACACAGCTGTCTGTATCCTTACATTGTTCAAACAGTCTCAACTGCAAACCCAGCCCCTGCCAACTAGTTCTTCCCTTGGCAGTTGCCAGGCACATTTTTCAAGTTTGCATGGGCCATGGCCTACGTGCAGCATATTCCCTTCAACATATGAGCATAGAGCATGGTGAATACCTTCTGTCTTGTAGAAATGAACTTTACAGGAATAAATCTAAAGATAATAGAATCATAGAATCATGAAGTATCCAGAGTTGGAAGAGACACATAAAGATCACTGAACCCAATTCCTGGCTCCACATAGGAATACCCATGTCTTGAGAGTGTTCTCCAGATGCTCCTTGAGCTCTGGCAGCTTGGGGCCAAGCCCACTGCTCAGGGGAGCCTGTTCCATGCCCACTGCCCTCTGGTGAAAGACCTTTCCCTAACAGCCCCTGACTGTCCTCAAATGCAGCTTCATGTAGTTTTCTTGGTTCTCTCTGGTTCTTGTTACCAGAGAACAGAGCTCAATGCTGCCCCATCACTCCCTCTGAAGAGCTGCAGGGTGCCATGAGACCTCCCCTCAGCCTCCTCTGCTCTGGGATGAACAATCTAGAGGACCTCAGCCACTCCTCACACACCCTGCCCTCCAGACCCTTTGCCATCTTCACAGCCCTCCTTTGAACACTCTGTAATAAGTTTATGCTCTTCTTGTACTGCGGTGCATAAATTGCACACAGTACTGAAGCTGAGGCTACACCACTGCAGTGTAGAGCAGGACTGTCACTTCCCTTGAACTGCTAGCAATGCCATGTTTGATGTACCACAGGAAGTGGTTGGCCTTCCTGGATAGCAGTGCACACTGTTGACTCAATCAAACAGCACAGTCCTTTGTTTGGTAGGTTTTTTTTTTTTTTTTTTTCCTCTCCATTACAAAGCGTATTACTGATGCAGTGGAGAAAGGAGGGATAGAGGGTAACGTAAGTAATGGTGTGCCTTGTGGTTAGAGTTAAATCTCAGTATTTGCATTTTGCTTGAGAGGCTTTGAAAAAAAAGAAGCAGGAATGAGTATTCCACTATAACTTTAAAAACAAACTCTCTTCACGCTTCTTACTTAAAAATACACACAAAATACATGCAAAAGTGAAGGGATTTTCTGTGAGAAGCATGTTCGTGTTACTCTAACTCTTTGTAGATTGAACTATTTAAGTTGAATTGCTTTTAGCAGCATCATAGCTTTATATATAGATGACAGGAAAAAGACTATCCTGAGTTGAATTTACTTTTATAAAGCCTGTAAACTCTAGTGAAAGTCTGAGTAGCAAAGCTCTTACAGCTGTCAGCTCTTTATTCCCCAGTACCTAAATTTACCTTGATTAGAGATGTATGTTTTATGTGTTATTAATTTTTATCTTAAATGAATTCAGTATAAGTGTAAAACTTTGGTTTTCTGGATATTCTTCCAGGATTGTATGTCTCTTTCATAGAAGAACACCTTAATCATAGTTAATTGATTGCATATTCTTTGTGGTAGCTTTTCACTGTGATTGGATTATAACAGGACAAAGTGTTACTGACTTTTGACATAACTGAATTAAAAAATATATCAGTTACAACAACATACTTGATATGATAAAAATTTCTTTTTTTTTCATTAGCACAGTTATGTAAATATTCCTACTTAGATAAATATCTAATATCCTGCAAGTCAGAGAACATTAGAAACAATGTTAGAAATAATGGCCTTTGAATAGATTCCTTCTTAAAAGAGAAAGGAATGTGGATCTTCTCCCATATGGACTAACAGAGGACACCTTCCAAATGCCATTGTTTTTTTCACAGTCTGACTTCCATAGAAGACATTATTGAACCTAGAGAATAAATTTTCCCTCTTCCCACATTCCCTCTCACCCTCCCCCCATACACACACTCTTCAGATAATTTTAAAAGACAGATTCTTTTCTTTCACATGTGTTATTGCCAAGTCTCAAAACAGTCTACGGTTTTCAAAGTTTGTGGGATTTTTTTCTTGTTTGTTTGTTTTTGTGGTTGTTTGATTTTGACTTTGTTTACAGCACCTAATATAAGGCACCCCCCAAATGCCTCACAGTCCTGAGCGCTCCCTGATGTATGGCGGCTTTCCTAAAGTAGACCTTCTTTTGGTGTAGGCACACGAACTGGTAAAGCACTGATAAACAGATCACTCAAACACTGGCTCAGAGTGTACCCACTTACTGTTGAGTAGAAATCCCTGTGTTTACAGCATTGAGTTTTTAAGGCGTCGCCTATCTGGTGAAGTTAGAGCATTAATCTGTCTGTGTGTTCTGGGAACTTAGACACAGTAGTGTACAACTTCATATGACAACAAAATGGCGTGTTCAAGGAAAGATGCAGGCAGAAAACATGCTGGAAGTGTCATACTCCAAGTAACCAGGGCATTTTTTTTTCTGTTTTCTTAAAACAAATGTGATTTTGTTTGTTTGTTGACAGCTATGTTCTAAGTTAAAATGTTTGAAGGCTTTTGAAAAATATAATAAATATATTATACCAGTATTCCAGAGGGCATTTATTTATAGTCAGTTAAAAGGTATTGGATAAAACTGAAATAAGCAACTAATGACTTTTCAGAATTCTCTAGTGGCATTTTTTTCTTGGTAATACTTCCCCCTCTCTTGGTTCAGCAGTGCAGCAAGTTTTACAAGGAAATTCCCTTATGGCATCTCTTTTGACCCTGAGAGCCTGGTGTGTCAGCAGCTACTGTTCTTAACTTTTTGGATATGCTGCTGCCTGGTTCCTCTGAAGAAGCGCTGCTGCAGGTGGTTATAGAAAGGTCCAGCACCTTGCCCCCATTTCTAAGTGTGGTGATGGGCAGACAGATATGCGTGTGTTATGCTGTTTAAGTATTGGAGTGGCTGTATACAGAGCAAGGAAGCCAGGAGGCTAAGCTTTTGTTTTAGTGATTCTCTGAAAGCACAAGCAGGGAATAATACTCTGAGGATGGGAGCAGTTGCCATTAAGAGGAGGAAGAGGCAAGAAGTTGAAGGAGAGCACTGATAGCACCTCAGTGTGTAATGTTTGTGCTATTTGTAACTGCTCAAAAGACAGTAAGGGGAAGAGTCCTGAAATTATTAACACCTTCTCCAGGTGTTGTGAAAATTAAAAAAGCAAACAAGACATGGCAAACACAGGAAAAAAAAAAAAAAAGCAAAAGCTTCAGCTGTGAGAAAAACTGAAGCCAGAAAAAAGAAAATAGTAAGTTTAAGAGATAGCAGTTCCTGGCACAAGAAATAGCACAATAACACATTTAGAGGACAGATTTTCTATGCTGGAAAAGGCTTTGAAGGAAATGTGAAGAAAAAAGAATAAAAAGGAGGGAAAAAAAGAGAAAAAGGCTTTGTTTGCACTCTAAGTCACAGAAGTGGTAAGCACATCTTCTCTTTCCTACTTTTCTTTACCTGCCCTTCCACTGCAGTGCATATGGGCAGTACTCGCACTTGGGGTGTGAATCTTTCACTTGGCAGTGATGAGGAAGCACTTCCTCCTGACCGTTGTCTTTGAGTGCTTCAATAATTTATAGCTGTGAAGTTTGTTCAACTGGTAGTCTAAGGTCCATGTACCTCCCAGCCCTGATATGTCCTAAATTTGGCAGACCAAATAGGGGGCTGATGGATAACACTGCAATCAACCAGGGCAACACTGTCCTCCTCTCCCACCCACACATAATTACTTGGTTTTGGGGATAGTATAGAAAAACACATATTGAAAACTGGATTATATGCTGGCCACAACTAGCAGAGTAAGAGCACATAATAAATATCCTCATTAACAGATCTGTTCAAAGGCAGTATGCATTAATACTGCTGCTGTGCCTGAGCAGTGGGATGGAGCTGGGACCACAGCCTGGCTCAACTGCGGGTATCTCAGATAATCACAAGTCTCTAGAAGATGAAGTCTGTCCTCAGGAAGGGCAGGTTGACCAGGGCAGCATGCCTGTGGCAGCCCCTGCTTGCCCCCATCCCTCTAGCATCAATAATGCAAATGGTGGGGCTTGTATTTTCAGGACTGCTGGGAGTTTTATTGCAGGTGTATGAGACAGCAGTTGCAGAACTTGCACAAAAATAATGCACGAGAGAGGCCCCAGCTCACTTGCAGCAGCAGGCTTGCTCTTTAGAAGCCAGTGGCTTGCTTTAAGATTGGTGGCAAGCAATTGCAGAAGCCTGTGTCTGAAAGCTACCTTTCAGACTCCTAGTTGTCAGAAGGTGATATTGCCTTGCAGCTGCATTGTTTTGGACTCTCTCCAGATCTTTTTTCTCTATTGAGAACTGAATTAGCCATCCTGCTGCAGCTAAACATTCACTGCTGCCACAGAAATATGTAGTAATAAAAATTGGCTAACTGACAAAATTGAGTGACATTTTACTTCACAGAACTGTATGATAACCTCATACTTTACAGCATCTTTTAAGCAAAAAAAAAACCAACAGTTTTCACTTTGATTTTTTTTCTTCTTTAGTCATTTTTCTCTTTACCTCCTTATAACTTGTCCCTCACCTTTTTTATTATCATCTATGGTCTGATACTGTCTCACATTATGTTTTTAAAACATGCAAGCACATGGAAGGTATTATCGAGCTATAAGAAATCAGGTAAGACAGGAATCAAAATAATAAGGAACTGTATGAAGTAATCTAAATATATTTCTCAGTGTTGCCCCTCTGTTTGTGAGGGAGGGAGGAATGTCATTGCTTGGAACAAATCTACGTGTTCTAAAAAAGCACCACAGGATATCTATTTCCTTCATATCTGAAGGAATTCTGAAGTGAAAATCTGAAAGAGCTAGCAAGTTATAAAAGTAAGAAGGGAGGGGTTACTGCAAGTATCACTGAAGAAGCTCGCTGCTTACCCAAGGCAAAAGAGAGTCAGCTGGGAAGCTGTTTTTAGAGGAGAAAGGTACAGCATGTAGAATGAGAGCTAGTGGTGTCTGCACAGGTTATCCAGTCATTGCTGTGAGAACAAATCACTGTCGCACCCTCTACGCAGGGTAATCTTTATATCAAATGTGCTTCTGTTAAACAGAATTACAAGATAGAACAACCCCCAACATTCTCCTCTCTCTGCCTATTGATTCTGTTATGTGCTCCAACAAGTAGCACAGTGCCTAGCAAGCTGGAGTGGTGCTGATCTGCAATTTGAGATGTTTATCCAGGATTGCAGAAAGCATGCAACAGTTTTGACTGCAAAGGTTTATTGCATTTTCTGGGAATAGTTCTGTTCTAGAATGCAGGTTTTCCTAGCAGGCCAAGGAACATCATTTTTCAATGGGACAAGTCTTTTGCAGACATCTGTATGATTAGAATTTACCCTGTGCAACTTTTGGAGAAAGTGTGCTTGTGTGCTTCTTTGGGCGAAAGTAAATGCACACTCTGGAAAATCTACAGTCAAAAAATTCTTGGGATATTAATCTGTTGTGCTATTTTTATATGCTGTGGTAGTTTCTTCTTATGAAATATTTGTGTGCCAAATAAAATATGAGTTAACAATCCAAAGTGCAATTAAGGTTCACAAATGAGTAAAATCCTGCAAACTTTTCTTCTCACTGAGTCACTTTCATGTATTTATTTTTTAATACAGTGAACTTCTCTTTGATATTTGTAAGAAAACCCACAAAACTTCACTAACATTCAGCTCTTCTGAGTAACTATCCCACATAAGAGGGAAATTTTTCTTGTGGTTTTTCAGTAGATACTCAGGCTGTTTTGGTTAAGCACCTTCATAAGTTTTTTCTTTTAAGTCTAAAGCTCTTAAACGAGCTTGTAGGTGGGTTAGAAAACAGTGCTCTGCTTTCAACTTTCTGTTTCTGGTCTACAGTAAAAGAAAATCTAGAGTTTTTTTCTGACTAGCTTTCTTGTAACTGAAAAGAGGCTTTTGTGAGAAATGAAGAACATCAAAGGCTAGAGGAAGTTAACTCAGGTGCATCACTAGCAAATTGTCTTAGATATGGAAATTGCAGGCTATACAACCAGTTCAAAATACTATTGCTTCACTTTCCGTTTATTTCCTTAAAACAAGAAAAATTACTGTTTTGGAAAGTGTTGTCATGATGTTAAATTGACCTTAAAATTGCAACCCAAGGAAGTTTGGGCATACGGTCAAATGAACTGCAGTTTCTTGGATTTACTTACCCAGTTATCCATCAAAACAAGTTACGTTTTGGTAAGAAAACTGAAGCAAGTATACAAAACTTTTTAACACTCCACAGAAATAACCACAGTGCCAAATTGGTTTGTTTCCTGTATTATTCAGCATCTACTTATGTGTGTTTCCTATTTATTTATTTATTTATTTATTTATTTAGTGCAACTTGGAGATTCATCTGGAATGAATCTGGAGATTTATTAATGCTTAAGATATACTTCTGTGCTAACAAGAACTATTTGTGAAAGACAGTTTCTGTGAAATGACTGGCTTTGTGCCATTTGGTGATGAAGCAGATTTTTTTTTTAAGAGATGAGGAGGTTTCACTCGTAAAATGTTGGTCTCTGAAGGAAGAGTCCTACTCTAGTATTTCACTGCCTCTGAAGCTGCAGAGCCAAGGAGCCTGAGAGCAGTGCCTACACTATGCCTCAAAACTCCCTGAGTCCCAAAGATCTTCCTGAGAACCTCATTTCAAAGGCAAAGCAGAGTGATCCGTCCAGGGAACTGATTCCTGTCTTCCAGGTATGATGCCATAATGATGTTTCTGGGACAGTTCTGGCTTTCCCAGGGCCTCTGTCCTGGAGTAGTGCTGGGAGTCAGTGTCAGGTGTACAGGGTCATACCACATGGGCTCCGTCAATGCAAAGGAACTGGGGAAGAGAGGTCAGGAAATTTATGTACTTGAATCTGTGCAAGTATCCTGTCTTGCTTGGCTGGTATTTGTGTCCTGGTTACTTTTCTAACCTCCTCTGCAGTTCTGTTCAGTGTCTTACTTCTTCCTTAGAAAGTGCCATCCAAAGCACTTGGATGCTGAGCAATGCTGAAATGCATCATTTTTCCTTGGGTTCCTTACAGACCCAGGTACTGTCACTGCACTCTGGATGGTTAATTGTACTCAGTGATGGCAGATGCCCATCAGCAGCTTGCTGCTCATCATATTAACATGTCTCAGCAAATATAAGGGTTACTCATAAAACAAAGCAGCTGCACCAGGAAGTATAAGTTACTCTTTAAGCAATTAGAAGAGTGTCAAAGAGATGAAGTACTTGTCCTTTACACAAATAAGTTGAGAAAGTACACTTTTTGGCAATGCTCTCACTGCTGTCCTTTGCATCATAACCTGTTGAGCCTTGAAATGCTAGCTGGAGTTTTGCCATGGTCATAAGATTTAACTTGTCCCTCTTAATTCAGTGTTTAAGGACAATAAAGTAGGATTTCTTGGTATCATAGATCATTGCAAGAAGTAAGGACTTTGATATGGAAAATAAAAGGAAGCTTGGACGTTTGGAAGCTCCCTTAGGGGATGGGAGTTTGATGTATTTGCAAGATGTATTTCCAAGGAGGAATTTCCCTCCTCTGTAGTAAGTGGGATGGTGAACTTCTCAGTGATCTGTATTACTGAAATCTCAAAGCTGTTAGAAAAAAAATCCATTGATCAACATCTTCAAAGACAAATTCAAAGATATGGATGCCTCTGTTCTTGAATGAATCTGCTGTTGAATGCTGGAAGTGTTGTGTAATCTTAACTATCATATTATAATAATTTATTCTATGAGGTAACTCACTATTTTTTATCAGAGGGAGCAAAATCTTACTATTTTAAAGAGTGCAAGAGAAAGAGGACCATGTCTGCTCTACAGTCTCATAAGACGGAAAATACTGAGTGAACATAATTCACAAAGTGTACTTAGAATTTTTGAGACATGATCCTTAAGTGCTTATTCTACCAGGTACAATCTATAGCTGTAATCCTTATTCATGTAAGTATTTAAGATCCAAGTCTTCCTGTTGCTTATTCTGATGCCATTTACTGTAGCATTTCTCTTGAATTTATTTGCTTCCTTCTTCTGATGTCCAGAAGAAAGTTGATGCCATCAAACTTTTGACATTGAAAGGTATGAGATAAGTTGAAAATAGTGGGGCTTCCAGAGTCTCTGAGCTTTTAAAAATAAGCTAAAATGAATAGCCAAGAGGATTACATCTTTACAGGTGGCATAGAGGCTTCTTGCTATATCATACTGAATGCATCACCTGCTAAGAAATGACTGAAGGCAAAAGGAAGGTAGTCTTCACACAGTGAAAACTCAACCGATGCCATGGGTTTTTCAAAAGGCTGAAGTGCTATCTACATTAAAAAAAAAAATATGAAAGGAATAATAAGCTCTAACAGATTAAATGTATAAATAAAGCTTAACTGTCCAAAAGAGTTTGAGGAACAACTCACAGAAGTAATAAATCTTTCTTCAAATGTATCAAGAACTATAAGGCTGCTACAGATGTTGTGGGGCCAATAGATGATACAGGTATAAAAGGATTGCCTACAGGAAGTAAAGTTCTTGCACAACAAGTAAATAACTATTTCTAGAGTAGAAAAACCTGGAGAGATTCCCATTTTGGAACCTTTCTTTGTGAAGGGATCATCAGAGGATTATCTGAAAAATAAACTTCATAAGTAATAAAGCAGATAGGAGAAAGAAAAAATAATAAAGGTCAGTAACACACTTCTAGAAGCAGATGGTATTCATTTAAACATTTTAGAGGAATTCAGGGGTGAAATGTCTGAGTGATTAACACTGGTGTGTAAGCCAGTGCTTTACATTGCTTTGATAGCTGGTAAATTTGACACTAGACTTTAAAACACATTCCAGCTGAGGTCCTAGGTCCTACAGGCCTGTGAGAGTGATGTCGAGTAGGAAAATAGGTAGAAACAGTATGAATATAACAGGGTAGGAATATTGGTAGACAGTGAAGAGCTGGGCAGTAAGAAATCAGATGAGGTTTAACAAAAGCAAGTGTAGAATCTTGCATTTAGGGAGGAATAGTTGCATGCACTGGTACAGGTTGGGGGATGGCCTGCTGAAGAGGAGCTCTGCAGAGACAGACCTGGGTGTCCTGGTGAACGACAGGTTGGCCATGAGCCAGCAGTGTGTGCCCTGGTGGTCAAAAGGGTCAATGGCATTCTGGGGTGCATTAAAAAGAATGTGGCCAGCAGATCGAGGGAGGTGATCCTCCCCCTCTACTCTGCCCTGGTAAGGCCTCATCTGGAGTGATGTCTCCAGTTCTGGGCTCCCCAGTATAAAAAAGACAGGGATCTCTTGGAAAGAGTCCAGCAGAGGGCCACAGGGATGGTGAAGGGCCTGGAGCATCTCCCCTGTGAAGAAAGGCTAAGTGATCTGGGTCTGTTTAGCCTTGAGAAAAGAAGACTGAGAGGGGACCTGATCCAGCTCTATAAATATCTAAGGTGTGGGGGGAAGAGTGGCGAGGCCAGACTCTTTTCAGCAGTGTGTGGAGACAGGACAAGGGGAAACAGCCAGAAACTGCAGCATAGGAAGTTCCACATAAATGTGTGCAAGAACTTCTTTTTTCCTCATTGCAGCCTTTCAATACCTGAAGGGAACTTACTCCCAGGAGGGGAGTAAACTCTTCGAAAGGGCTGATAATAGCAGGACTAGGGGAAATGGTTTTAAGTTAAAAGAGGGAAGATTTAGGTTGGATGTTAGGGGGAAGTTCTTTACTAGGAGAGTGGTTAGGTCCTGGAATAGGCTGCCCAGGGAGGTTGTGGATGCCCCATCCTTGGAGGTGTTCAAGACCAAGTTGGACAGGGCTCTAGGCAACCTGATCGAGTAAAGGTGTATGTTTGGTGGCCCTGCTAGGCAGGGGGGTTGGAACTACATGATCCTTGTGGTCCCTTCCAACCCGGGTCATTCTGTGATT
Source organism: Perdix hodgsoniae (assembly GCA_035772895.1). Classification (NCBI taxonomy): domain Eukaryota; kingdom Metazoa; phylum Chordata; class Aves; order Galliformes; family Phasianidae; genus Perdix; species Perdix hodgsoniae. Next base: position 231,939 of record JAPSGF010000061.1, on the reverse strand, counting down.
CTGTGATTCTTTACGGTGAGGGTGATGGAGCACTGGAACAGGCCGCTCAGGGAGGTTGTGGAATCTCCTTCTCTGGAGATATTCAAGATCCTTCTGGACACCGACTTGTTTGACCTTGTGTAGGAAACCTGCTTTGGCAGGGGGGTTGGACTCAATGATCTCTGGAGGTCCCTTCCAACCCCTATGACTCTGGGCTGTACTATTATCTGTATCTGAGCAACATTTTCATTGTTCCAAAAAAATATATTCCTGATCAAATATAAGCAAGAGATGGTCCTTCTGCCCTAAAAGGGCTTGCCAGGAAAGGCTATTAGACCATAGTTATTGACAGAGCCCTAGGGTTGGAGTTTCGGCTAAAGGCACAGCTACACTGAAGCAGTGTTGCTACGCTGTCATTTGTGCTAGAAATCCATTGCAGCTTCAGAGTAGCTGTGATCACATATATCAGCTAGGTATGAACAATCAAATCCTTCAGTCTTTCATCAGTGCACTTAATGATGTTGATACTGCAAATGCTTCTTGTCTGCTGGCTGGGTGAGATCCCCATCAAATAAGCAGTGATATCCTGTGGGTGCCAGGAAGTGAAATTTTTGTGTGCCTTTCCCAATATTTGTCAACTGATCACCTTTGAATCCAGTGTGCCTGCACACAAAGATGTTCTGAATCTGATTTATCTGATTTCAGTACCTCCAACATTGCCATGCATGTCCTGGCATGCTTTAATAAAGCACGTGAATAAAAAACAAATATTTCTGATGCAAATAACTTAATCAGATAGTAGCATTATCTCTGTGAGTGTTTCATCAGATTTCTAACGAGGGCTGTGTGCATAAAAGATAGATTTCTCTAACACTTCCCTGCATGAGGCAGAAGAGGAAGAACTGAGTTCTTGCCCAAGCAGAGCACAGCAGAATTGTATGCCCTGCAAAACACTGATTCAGTGAAAGTTGCAGTTGGATGACAGTCAGAACTTGAGAATAGGAATATAAAGACGGAATTATTTCATTATTGTACACCTATGTAATGGCTATCTTTCTATTTTTGTTTCTCTTACACCCTACTGCAGGAACACATGTGGGACATGACACAGTGAGATAAAAAGTGTCTTGCATTTCATGGACTAGCACACTATACTGGTGCTGAATACCATCCCACTGTCCTGTTCCCTTACAGATTTACTGGAAGTGTCTCCAGCCATGTTACACAAGTCAAATGACTGATGTGTTTGTTGTTCAGTTTTCTTCAGTGTGAACAAAGGTTGTTCAGGGTGAAACAAAGGTTTTGGAGCCACAGTGCTTGAAGCAAAAGTGATAGGTGCAGGTCATTTTATCCTTGTGATGTATAGTTCACCTGGTGTTGTGTAGTGGGACTAAGCGCTGATGACACATCTTATTTGGCTGTCCAAGTTGCCTGCTTGCTTCTCCTCTTGATCTTGTATGACATCACCATCCTGATTTCACCCAAACCCTTGCTAAGGAGGAAGGTAGAAACTGTTCATTGTACATAGATCTTCAAGGCTAAGTTAATTTAATTTTTTCCCAAGGTACGTAAGCTTGGATTACCTTATTTATCTCTTCTATAGGTCATCTCCAATAAGGTCATGCCAGTGGAGTGGTCTTACTTTAATATACGGTTCCTTTGGGTCAAAGATCATTCCAGTAAGACTACTGTACGTAGTATTACTGAGTATTTGTGGTGACAAGAACCATTTCTATGAAGGTGGTAGCAGGAATCAAAAGCATGCTGGCTGCCTGCAGCAATGAAAAGTGAACTTACGTGCCTGATGTCACTTTCTCCATTACCTATGCTAAAGGCTGCTGAGATTTCAAGGCAAGGCAGGCAGGAGCCCTGACATTGCACATGTCAACCAGCAGGCTGGATTTGACAGTGTGTGTTTCTTATGTTCACTCTTCAATGAGCAGTTGTTTGCTTTTTAGGACAGTGGTATCCTTGTCCAGTTCTAAGGAAGGTCTTTAATGCCAATGTAAAAGAACAGTCACGGGTAATTTCTTGGCAGATTAAGCTTTCAGTAGCAGACATGCAGTCACCTATGTAATAAATCATGAAGTTCACAGACTCTTTTTATGTTCTTAAGAGCATTAAATACGCTTCAGTGCTGTACTATGGAGACATGTAGGAACAAAGGTGGCTTTAAAACACCTGTCAACTTTCCTAACCAGTTCAGACAATTGTATCTGAGGGCTTCATTGTGCTTACATAAAATAATACATTTAATTCTTTAATACCTGCTTGCAATAAATTATATAATGTAGTCTTGGATAAACTGTTACGTACTGATATCAGAGAGACATGTCTCACAAGCAGACAGCGTGAAGGCTTCTGCGGGAGCAAGTTCCCTGATTCTTTGGCTATTCTCGGCAATTTAAACATGTTCAAGTTCTGAGTTCAGTAGAAAAACTTTTAACTGGACAGCATTTACAGAGTTGAGTATTATTCTGAATTGTATAATGTGCAAATTAAAACCTTATCTTAAATGTTTTGCTCTAGAAGGGAGACAAGGCTCATTGGAAAACCTTGCTTACAATAATTTAGGTTTCCAGCACTAGCTTCTCTCCAAACATAATGTGAGCAAAAACCTCTTGAGCTCAGGAATGGCTAATTTCTAAGCCTGCATGTCTAGCAGTGCCAGTACTCCATCCATCAGCTCTGGTGCAATGTTCCCACAGCAGTGTAGGTATAAAAAGAGAAATCAGGCTACAAGGAGTTCTGATGGAAGGACATGTGGGTTGGGGTTTCACTGCCTCTATTCATTCACTCTGTACCATCTGAGATTTGTGGACGAGGCTTGCCTGAAGGCCTCTCATTTGCTTCTCCAGAAGGGTACAGAGGTCCTGCACTATCTGTCAGCTCTGTTCAGATGCCTCAGATACCTCCTGGCATCTATAAAAGTTTGTTTACTCTTTCTGTAATGCTATCACACCCAGAGAGTATAAGGTACTTTCTGGAGTTTGAAAGCACAAATGCAGAGTTGTGATACATATATCTGCTTTGACATGGAAAATCGTAAGAGTCACAGAATGGCTTAGGTTGGAAGAGTCTTTAAAGACCCCCCAGGTCTTACCCCTTTGGCACCCACAAGATCAGGCTGACCAGGCTTTTTCCAACATCATCTTGAACAGATAAATGCAAACTCCCTTAGTATGCAGATGTTCTCAGACCATTAGAGCAAACACTAACTGAATGTGGATTTGCCATAGGTGAATCTAATTTTGACAATAAAAACTGTAATGATACAATGATTTCCAGAACAAATGAATATAACTCTTCAACCTGCAGGTGAGAAATTTTTACCTTAAAAATCAAGCTATACTCTTTTATTTCCTCTATCGTATAGCAAATTTGATGAGTGTGTTCCTTGGTAGTAGAAAAAAATGGCACTTCTTTTTGCAGTCAGTGTACCTGGTGGTAGGAATGGGGTTACAGGAAGTTTTCACAATCCATGATTACTTGTACAATTACCTCCAAAACTAATTTTGTTCTCTTTGTAACACATCAAACCTAAGTGTCACAAATCCTAGAGTTTTTTAGGGAAGAGTGATAGCAGAAAACAGCTGGTAGCAATTTTCTCAGGTGTAAGTTAAAGAATATACAAAATATTCCAGTGAAATTTCATGAGAATAGGTAAAACATTACTAACTCTGAATGTAGAAAACTGCAAGGGACAATGCTCAATGATCAGTTACTACCCAGGTACTGTGAATGAGCAATGAATGTGAAATTAATGGTTTTCTTTGAAACATGCTGAGAAACTTGCTCTGTAAGATCTTTCACAGCCTGCATCACTCCTCACCAACATTTTTCTACTTACCTTTCAATTACAACCAAAGGCAAGCTGATAGATTAAGGAGTTCACGAATGTAGCCTGATATTCACAATTATCTTACTCCCCGTGTGTGACATAACTGGATAAGAAATCCTGCCTGTCTTTACACTGTAGTTTACCAGGGCCCACTTCAGGATGAAAATGTGTGAATAAAGTGCTAGTGCAGCCTATGCCATTGCATGATTCTGTGATTCTATGATCATTCTATGTGTTGTCTTTGTTCTGTTTTCTTTAGGAAATGAACATGTGAAAGCTAACATGAGGACATAAATGCTGTTATCTAATAAAACTAATTCATTTTACAGGAGAGAGTCATTATAGGAATGTATCTTCTTGTAAATTTGAATGATATTAGAAAAAATAACTTATTTATTTTGGAGTTTAGAACAAATTCACAAAATTCACCTATTCTTGGTACATATGCTGATTAATATGAGATCCTTATGAGGTGATATTTGAGCTAAACAGTAATTTTTAGCATGTGTGCTGAATGGTAGTAATGAAAAATAGAAATGGTAGGCTGTTATTTTTCCCCTGTTATGAAAACATAAAAGCTGGTAGAAATTCGTGTTATTTTATTATTTGAGGAAAAAAAAATAAAATCACATTTTTATACTGAAAGAAAGTGAACTTCTAAATATATTCCTTGACAACTTATCCCACTAAGTCAATTTGCAATTTCTGTTCTAGTAACTTTTAATTCCCAGATTTCTTGCAAATCGGAGACCTCAATTCACTCATTTTCAGAACTACACCTGTATGGGAGCTGCTGAATCACAGCCTGAACCTTTGATTAGTTATCTGAGGCAAGCAGTATGTCAGCCCTGGGAGCACAGGTGAAAGCAATTCACCTGTGCTGCAGGAAGGGGTGGAGCCAGGCTCCACCTCTCCAGACCCATTTAAGTGCTGACTGCCAGGGAGGAAGGATCTCTTCTGAGAGATCCACTTTTTTGGAGTCCTTTACTGCGAGCCCTCTGCACGGGTAAGCGTCCACCTATTTTTCTCTTTGTTACCCTTGTGCCTAACTCTTTATTAGTTTATTTTTGATTATACATCTATTTGACTGTACTTTTCAATTATATTATTTTTCCTTGATTGTACAACACCAAAGCTATTCTTAGTCTGTGTTTGACATCTGTTTATCTACCACTCTCCTAAGATAGCAAAATCCACTTCAGCTTGGTTGAAAAATGAAATGTTACTCAGCAGTATCGGGCCTGCATTCAATTGACTAATTCTTTAAAAGACAGTCTGTCAAAAGGCACAGCTTTAAAACCTATAACCAGTCAGAACAGAAAAAGGAAATACACCTGCAAAGACTCTAGCTCTCATCTAATATGTACAGACTGTAACAATGTCAGTTAGATTCAACTTTTTACAGCTTCACGTGCCTGTCCCACAAGTGCATGCAAGAAGTGCATCTGAGAACTGCAATCTCTTAGACACTTCATTTTAATGGCTTCTCCTGACTGTCAAATATACAGCTGTGCTGAAGTGATGCACATGTGCTGACTACACTGCTCGTATCTGTGTTGTTGATACCTGTAGCACAAAGCCTCTGAAAGGAAAAGAGTTATTCTCCTTTTTGAATTATTATCCTTTTTGAAAACATTGTAAAGATTAGTGAAACTGCTCAGAAAATTAGGAAACAATTCTGACAACCACATTTTTTTTTTTTTCCCAGAGGAACACATACTACTTGCTTGCTATTTAAACTTTCTGTGTATATATCACATACAAATACTTCTAATAATCTCCACCATCAAAAATAGGTAAATAAGTCTGCTACAGATACATGAGACCAGAGCTTCACTTTGCATAACTGTTGAATGATCCTTCAAAACAGGCACCTCAGCTTTCCCAGGGACAAGCTTGTGGGAATGTACTAGGCTATATGTTGAATGGCTGCAGCCATCTCTGCTGGCATCTACTGAAGGGTGTACAGTTCAAGCCCCTTAACTAGCTGGGCTAAAACAGTGCCATCCTCCTCTAAAACATGTCAACTTACTGGGAGAAATAAGAGTAAACTATATATTATATATATGTTATACTATATATACTGTATATTATATATATATATATATAAACAGTATACTAACATGGGGTTTTCAAGGCAGTGATTTCTATTCATGTAGTAGCTGGCTGACTGTGTGTAGGATTAGGAGAATTATCTGTGCCTGTTAAGCAGAGCGAGCAGGTCATAACTGGTCACATGTTTAAGCTTTGTAAGTGACAGTATTCTTGAATATGCTGTGACCCTGCTGGATAAAGTACGTCTATTATCTGTTGGTAGTTCAGGTTGATAGGTGAGTATTCCTTTCCTAGGTAAAATAGGAATTGGGATTTATAGCTTTTTCAAAGCTTCCTCTCTTCCCTTTGTTGGAAGATAATTACCTGCTGGAGATAATATAGCCTATTATTAACTGGTAAAAGAGGAAGAGAAATATGTTAGGTATGTTTCGGAAGTCTGTTTAAAGCAGTGCTTCAATTCCCTGTACTTCTGTAAGAGGTATCCTGTGTTGTGATCACAATATTTTTCCTTTCTGTTTCCTTGTGACCTTTAATTTGCAGGCAGTTGCAAATCAAAATTTCAGAGCCGAGTGCAGTCAAGATTTCAAAAATTCAAACTGAATTAGCTTGAATGAAAACAAAAGTGACCATTGAAGCCATGTTCCCATATGCACTTTCTTTTTTGCAAAGATGCTAGGAAAATAACAAAGGAATTGCTTGAAATGAAAGGAAACAGACAGTTGCCTTGCTGGAGAAGGAGTGGTGAGATCTGAGGAAGATTCTTTAGCCCACAGATATTGACCTTGGCAGCATGGGAGTTCTTCTGCCCCCTGAACTCTGCGAGGCAGGTGATGACCTATGGGCAGAACCAGGAAAAGTCTGGATGTGTGGCATCCTTCTTCCATCCAAGGCATGAACTGTGGCTGCACTGCTGTGCTCAGCACCAAGTGTCTGCTTGCTTGACCCTGGCCATGCTGCTAACAGCTCACACAGTGAAATGCAGAGCACAGCAGGATGTCAGTTATAGGAAATTAAAACTTGCCTCAACAGTTACCAAAGCTGTATCTTCACAATTAAAAATATTTTTGTGTACGTTGGAATAACAACACTGCACTGTACTACATGGAAAATGGGAAAGAGGAAAGAGGTAATTGAATTTATTTTCAGTAGACAGTGTTGAAAGAAATCTGAGATGAACAGAGATGGTGTTTTATTTTGAATGGTTTCCAAGTTAAATTAAGCTAACATATAATGAGGGTATGGTTTTTATATTTGGGGTGTACTTAACTTTCTGCTATTAAAGTTTAAAGATAGAAAGTTGCATCAGAACATCAATTTGGGCATGATGCTACTTTCTCTGAAACTCTGCAATTTACTCCAATGGTAACTTTTCTTTTAATGAAAGGGAGATGTTAGAATAACTAGTTAAAATATTCTGAAATAATAGTTATTATGAAAGTCCTATTGTTAAGACAGAGAGTTGCATAAAACGACAATAGAGCATAAAAAGAATGCAATCAAGGGATGTGAAATACAACAAATAAATAAAAGGAAGAATCACTTAAATATGGTTTATATGGGGTTTGGAAACTTCTGTCCTAAGAGAGATAGGCAGATGCACACCAAAATGTGTCTTAGAATCCTAATCTTAAATTTTTTCCAAAACATTCTTAAGATAGGATTGTGATATTATTCAGTGTGATAGCTATTAGGAGCCAGAAACCTACTTGCTTCTGTAGTACTTGCCTGGTATGATCCTTCTCCATGCAGTACAGTAGAAAAGAAAAGCATCAGATTTTTTTTTTTCTTTTGAAGTGACTAAAAGGGAGAGAACCTTTGATCTCTGTGTGTGCCACCTGAGTTCTAGAGAAGAAAGCTGCTGGATGAAGATGTTAACTCAGTCCCTACTAGTACTTATGCCTTCTGCCCCATGAGTATTTTGAGGACATGAGGAGCACAAAATGTCACAGCACAATCCTCACTCCCTTCTGAAGTCAAAACTCTCCTTTCAGACTGACAAAGTGCTGTTCATTTTGAAGGCTGTACCACGTGTAATGTCAGCCTGAGGGAAAGAATTTAGCCCTTCCCATGAAAATCCGCAGCACTACTGGGCTCCATACTGGTACTGACGTCTGCAGAAATCTCTGACATCGGAGGGCCACTGAACTGAGCAAGTCCATATCTATGTCCCTGTCCTGTAGACCTTGTGAGAAGTCAGTTCTTTTTTCATTCGAAGAGAAGTGTATGAGCTGAGGGGCAAAATTGGCAAGGTGGGCATGTAACATGGAAGTTCCATAACAACAATGGTCTTTGTTACTCAGATGAATTCAGGATTGGTCCTTGAGCACTTGGTGCTTGGGTGGGCATGCTGGAAGCAGAAACAATGTGCTGGACCCCATAAAACTGGCATAAGACCTGGAGGGAATAGTGAGGTCTGCAAGTCCACTGTTGGGCAGACAGCTGCCTCTCTTAAAACACTCTTCTGTAAATTACATGGCATGTTTTCTTTAAATTTTTTGCATGTGTAAAATAAAGAAGAAAATGCTTTCGAATGATATTGTCTGATATTATCTAACTAAAGAAAACCTCCCCCTTAAGTTCCAAGTGATGAAACCACTGTCTTTCGTGTTCACTGCACCTGACCTAGTAGCTTTTGAGAACAGGGGATTGCTGCACATGGAGTAAATAAATATTCCTTTCTTGTGCTGAGGGCCCCAGGTATGGACACAGTACTTCAGATAGGGCCCTGCAAGAGGGGCAACATAAGTCTTATAATACCATCTCTATTTCTTCCTGCTATTCTGTGCATTACTGGAGTGTAAATTTTTTTTAGATGTATAAACCTGTTCCAACCAGATGTGAAAACCTTTCAGTATTGATTACAAATAGTTTTAACAAAGCCTTCATGACAAAAGCCAGTTGTAAATCTGTATGGCTCTTGAACCGCTCTTCTTATATCTTCTTTAGCATAGCAACACAGCTGCTTTAACCCAGTCTCCAACAAAGCTACAAAGAAAATGCTTGAAGGGAAGAGAAAAATCAAAAGCCATACACCAAGGTCAGTTCCTACTAAATTTTTTATTAAGTATATATTTCACCCAATCTTCTGTGTTTTATATAGTATTTAAACTCTTAAAATTATGCTACATCACAATTATGCTGTTATGACTCCACAATCTCAGTTTCAGCTAGAGACACATTGTGTCCTTCCGGTATTTGAAAGGGCGCGTATAAACAGGAGGGGGAACTCCTGTTTACAAAGGTGAATAATAACAGGACAAGGGGGAATGGTTTTAAACTGAGATGGGAAGTTTAGGTTAGATACTAGGAGGAAGTTTTTCACTCACAGGGTGTTAACACATTGGATCAGTTTGCCCAGAGAAGTTGTGAATGCCCCATCCCTGAAGGCATTCAAGACCGGGTTGGCCTTACAAGTACAAGTATGATTCTTCACATCTCTCACTATCTTTATCATGAATCCTCAACTACATTGTGCTTTCTTTGGAATCGCAAGATCATGACAATATCTGCAAATCTATTCTTATTTTTGATTCATGTATGAAGAGAAACTGGAAAATGCAATTTTTCATTGTTCTGAAATAATTAAAATTTTCATACTGAAACTAAATGCATTTTACAACTTGCTTGGAATTACCGGGATCTTTAGAAGAAGCTTGATGAAGTGAAAACTGTCAGTAATGTCTACGACTTTGTGCTGGTGCTTGGTACTCTGAGCTTCAGAAATTCTGTGAGCACTAAGTCATTTTCTGGCAATCTTTCATTTCTTACATTTTCCTCAAATGTCACAGACTGTGTTAGGATGAATAAGCCCAGAGGAATTTAAATTTTGGAGCTTCTCTTATTTTAGACATAGTTTCTACAAAACTTTTCTGAGTGGTCCTTTGCTCACTATTCCTGGCCATTGTTTTAATATCTCTTCTGGGTTTCTTAAGGTATTTCTTATTAGGAGCAGACACATAACTTGGTGATCTAGATCTGAACAGGTTATGAGGCTGTTAGGTAGTTTGATTCCAGTTGTTTGGAGACAAAAAAAAAAAAAAGTTAAAAACAATAACTTCTGTTTTTTTCAAAATTCAAAGTTCTTAATTTTTTTGGCATCTCAGAAAGTCATTGCTATGTAGTTGTTTTCTTGCATTTCCCAATTTTGGATGATATTTCATAATAAATTGCTAATCATGGAGAACCTCAAGCCGCACTAAATACGAATAAAAGAGATTGTCACTTAGGTAGAGGCAAAGATGCCCATTGTGGACCAGTGATCGTAGTGTAGCAGGCCAAAATACTGCCTAGAGTTGGAAAGCTGAGATTGCTTTGTATTAAGGAAATGAAGCAGAGCAGTGGGTACCTCATACAAGCCAAAGAAAAGCAGAAAAGGGTGATCGGGCATGAAGGAAAAAGAGAGTATCTAGTATCTGGAAATTTGGCCTCTCCAGAAGTATCCTTTCATTTCACCTCATGCATTTGATAATCTCAAGTGCAGAATTTGTAAGTGAGAAATATTGCAGCTCCTGGTGCAGGAAAGTAGTTTTCCCTACAGAACTAAGGAAAAAGTGAAAAAATGCCTATGAATGCTTCCATAAAGTAGTGTGTCCGATTTTTAGTGGGGCATGGGAAAGCACAATGCCCTACTACCCACGGAGTATCTTCTGCATGAACACTCAACAGTGTGTTTTTGTTTGCCTGTCTGCAAGCCCATCCTTTAGTGGAAAAACTTAGAAATTTTATCTTTTAAAGGAAAAAAAGGGAAACTTGCCTTCCAGGAGGAATGCCAAGTGAGAATCCATGTGCTTCTATTGCCAGCTTTGAACTCCTGAGTGCGGGGCGTGGAGTATGGAGGAACGTGTGCTTAGTGACAGGCCACAGCAAGTGCTCAGGGTGATTTAATATATTGTTCAGTGGAATTGACACTATTGTGCAGTGACAGCTGGTGCACTGAATGACTGACTATGCACAATAACACTTGGGGTTCCATACAAAAGGCTGTCTCAGGGGAGCACAGGGAGCAGGCACTTGAAGATAGCAGGCTCTGGCATCATGACCTGGCTCATTAAGTTCTTGCTTTCCATAGCAAAGCAGCAGATAAATTTTGAAAACTGGAATTTTCCAGAGTGAAGTGTTGCAGATATTCCCCGTACCTTTAACTCTTCTTCCTCTCAGTAGGTGTTTCTGCCTCTCTTCCACTTGCTCAACCTACAGAACTGGTGAATACAAACAGGCAGAAATGTGTGAGATCCAATCTGCAGGACAATTGGCCCTTTTGTACTTGCTTGAATTGCCTTCCCACAAAGATCTTTCTGCTACCTAACTACTGGTATCTGGATTATTTATTTGTGTAGTGTCTTATATGATAGATGCTGCTAGTGTTCCTTGCACAAATAAAACAAGACACAATCCTGAATATATGTTTTTCTGACATATAACTGTTTCTATACACCCAACATTTGCCTAAATTCAACGAAGTTTGTTTTAAAAAGGTTAGCTAACTCAGGTTGACCCTGGTCTGCAACTTCCATTACGTTTTATCCTGCATGAAGTTGGTAGATTGTATGCAGTATGCTTAAAAGCAGACTTGATGAAGTGATCACAGTGCTTTCATTTTATTAATATTTCTGTGGAGGTAAACAGAAGGAAGTCTGATTTAGAAATGATGCAGAGGTCATCGGAAGTTAACAAATCCAAATTACCAAAAAACCTGGACCTCATAAACTGGTGTGTGAATTTTTAGATACTGAAGATCCTTCCTTGTTCCCATTTCCCCAGATTAAGAAACAAGACTAACTGCTCTGTCTTGCATTCCCTGCTCAACAACTATCTCTAGGTCCCTTGCATCATGCTGAGTTTAAGAGATACACCCCACCCCTCCAGAGATCCTGCACCAAATCGCTTTTGCCTAGATACCTCTCTGTGCTGCAGCAGGTGGGATAGCACGCATGGAGGACTTACAAAGACATGGGTTGAGACCTACAGCCGCAGGCGGAGCTGTACCTGGGTGACCAGCAACATCACTTCCTTCTTGTTCTTGTTCTGATTTGTGATGAAGTAACATCTCAGCCCTGATTCACTGCCATCTGAAGTAAGATAAAAGGTGTGGCTGTTGCACTGCATACAGTACAACTGGATCTCACAATCAGATTAACAGCAGCAGATATAACTGTTTGGCCATAGACTTTTATTTCAGTCCTTCTTCTCTCTTTCCCCTAGACTGGCTATGTATTTTTTGTCTACTGAAGGCTGTGTTTAATAAAAATAAGGCAGAGTGTCCTGGGGGTGGCAGCCAGTAAGATGAACAAGAAGCTCTGTTTTGATCACTGTGAAGTAATTGCTGGGAGCAGGGCACTTCAGATGATGTAACAAAATGAATTACATCTTTGCTGGAAATTTTTGCTTGCAAATAATGTTAGGTATTTTTGAGGAGCTTGTAACAACACTGTTAATTTAACAAAAATAATGAGGGCTATCTCACTCTATACTCCGCTGAAAATCCTAGGAAAGTTTGGTGGAAAGTAGTGTTTCTATTGTTCGCTGTCAGAATGGCACTATGTTGTTTTGAGTTTGATGGAAGAACTTGTAATATGAATTGCTGTTCCCATTTTTCTGGAAAAGTTGTCGCATACTTTTAGCTAGCCAAGAAACAATCTGAAAAATGAACTGGAATAGTTCAGGACCTCTTCCCCCCTTGTCTGCCAGCTTGCCTAAAGGGGAATTTTCCCCTGTTTTAGACTACGTTACATTTAAGTATGCAGTGAATAGGTCTCATTTACAGGACCAGAAAAGAAACTGTATTTGCAGAAATTTGATTCAATGTGAAGTCAAAAATTCTGAAGTCAGAATGAATAGAAGGAAACTATTGGAGCTTCACCATGACAAATGGCAGAGATATTGCTTTATTGTTGTAAACATAATTGGGTGTGAAAAATCAGCTTAATATCAAATGAAAGACAGTATTTTCACTTCTCCATAGTTTTTATTCTTCTGGAAACAAATGATGTCAGTTCTTTAGACATGATGTGAACATTTGAGTCATGCACGAGTTTGTCTTTCTGAACTATGAAATTTAGTAACACACTCTCCTATCTGTTCCATTTACTGTTGGGAGAAACGGATGAAGTTCCTGGACAGTCAGTCATTTGTACTGAACAAATGCAAAAGCCAGTGGAAAGATTTCAGGATGCACCTTCTTTGCACCAGTACTCAGCAGTTTTCATCTCCAGTATTAGGCCATCCACACCTGAAAGTGATTTAAAAAGGAAAACATTAGAGATGATAAATGAAGATATATGTGAGATGAATTAATGCTATAAAAAATTATGAATGGACATTTCCCACTGACCAAACCTCTTCACAGACCTGGTTTGGCTACATTCTTTTAGTTCTATAGTGTAAAATCAAAAGGTATAATCAAAGTATAATAATGAAATAAACAAGAGAGTTATGCAAAGCAAGGACAAAAGAGAACAGATGAGATGCTTACCTGTGTGATGGGCTCACTCAGAAAACTCCAGAAGAGTGGATCTCCAGAAGAAAGATCCTTCCCCCCTGGTAGTCAGCACTTAAACGGGTCTGGAGAGGTGGAGCCTGGCTCCACCCCTTCCTGCAGCACAGGTGAATCGCTTTCACCTGTGCTTCCAGGGCTGACACATTGCTCGCCTCAGGTGACTAATCAGAGGTTCAGGCCATGACTCAGCAGCTCCCATACACTCCAGCCATCCATCAAACTTGAGCCAGTGTGTCAGCTTCATCATTTCCCGGTGACTGTAGGGGCTGATGACCAGAAACATGGTAGACACATACAGTCCTGTGTTTGACTGTATTCCGTATGTCTAACCACATCTTTGCCCCAGATTGGTCAGGCGTGGATAGTCCATTTCTGGGTGTGCATTCCACTGTGCAATCCAAAGAGTGAGCCCCCGATACACAGCCTGTTGCTTTCACGTCAGGATTCTAGCGTTAAGCCTCCGCGAATCCGACCTGGTCCAGTCGGGGCCAAATTAACTACACATATACACCAATATGGTGAGTAGCTAAATGGCAGTTTCTTGTGTGTGTTAACAGTTTAAATAAGCCGCTATCTACTTCGTCTACACCCCCTAGGAATACGTCATATGTCAGTCATTGGCAAGGGAGGTCCTATCCATGTCACAGCCCGTTTCCCTGGAAATGCCTACTGCAACATTTCCCCCCTCCCTTTGCCTGATAAAATTTTATGCCCCTTAAGCACGCATCATAAATCAATCACAGAGCAGGGGAGGACCTGACCTGTCACATCCCGACTCCTCGCTATCACCTAATACAACATCTTCCCTCCCTATGCTTGAAAAAGCCTTGCCCCGTTACAGCACGAACGCTAGATTTCTACCCTAATTATAGCCTATCGCGAAGCCTATGATATTCTAAGCGTTGAATGCAAGCAAACATCAAGAGCACTACTCCTACGTTATTAAGCATCTGGATAAACTACTACAGAACCCAAAGGGTCCTCACAACCAGTCTCCGAATGGGTTGTTGTCCATTCCAACCTTCTCGGTGTGTTCCTTCAGTCAGTCCAACATGGGAGGATGGTATTCAATTCTCACAAAAGGCATGCGATGAAGTTGATGATATCAGGTTGTGTTGAATGAACCCCCTGGCAGGCATCCATCCTCAACCCTACAAGGCACACGTGAAAAGGCGACAAGGCAGATTGCAGGCTTAGATAGAAATCCTGCTCCGCTGTCCAATTAGCCCAAGTTACCTAAAGATTCTGAGGTTGCTGTAGGAAGTAGACTCTTTCTCCAAGGTCTCCTAATGCTAATAAAGGAAAGAATACAACAAACATATTACAGAGATTCATTCTGACTTTCAGATGTGGCTCCTTATCCGGCAGCACGTCCTATGGATGTTCTGGCACTGGTTTCAGTGTGCCTGCCAGCAGCTTCTGAAAAGAAAGAGCTCTTGTCTTGTTTATCATTTAGACCTGAAAAGCAATCAATCACATTTTCCTTGAAGTCTGTCTGCCAAATCTGCAATGGTCTGAGACTGAAGGGGTTAATCCCAACCCCTATCACAGGTACAGAATTACAATGAGGACATGCCTGCACAACATCATGGGCAACAGACAAAGGACTGGAACATGTCCTTGATAGTACACGAGCACCTATGTGAAGAGTGGAATGAAAGCCACGGGCTTCATGAACGTGAACACCTGTGTACCTGCAGCTTTGCCTGCTACTGCATTGCCCATACTGAAAAATCCTGGTACATCAGAGTGGCTACGCACATGTAGGATGGCAACTGGAGCTGTGCGCAAAGCTAAAGCCTCCTCTAAGATTCTGGTGGCTTCTGTACTTGGGAGACCTTCCTGTCCCATTTGAGCTAGCAGTTTGGCAGCAAAGGCAGAATCATTAGTGACGTTGCAGGGTATCTCTCGCTAAAGGCGTATGGCAGCCACTACTGCTAGTACTTCAAGTATCTGCATGCTGACTTCCTGGTTTGTAAAAACCACAGTCTGCCAGGTACTGCCAGAACCTTGCCAAGCACGGTTACCACAGATCAAAAACATACCCGGTGGCAGTGCTTTGGCTGAGTTGCTGACCCACAACACCTCCTTGTCGTCCCCTAAGATGTCATAGGGAAACCCACAGTAAGACCCACACCACAAGAATACTTCAGTGTCAATAAGGTTAACCAAGGCAAACAGTTTAAGCTTATCACGCACAATAAACTGCCATTTAGCTACTCACCATATTGGTGTGAATGTGTAGTTAATTTGGCCCCGACTGGACCAGGTCAGATTCGCGGAGGCTTAACGCTAGGATCCTGACATGAAAGCAACAACAGCCCAACTATTTGTGCAGATGTTCAGAATACCATCACCGGGTTCCTTGGTTATAACCATCCATACAGCTCGTAATTCTGCCCATTGGCTGCTCTGACCATCCCCCTTGTCAAACCAGGTTGTCTCGGTGGAAGGATGGTATGCTATTGCTCTCCACTTGCTCGGGTTACCCTTGCTGGACCCATCTGTGTACCAGGCATCTTCAGGGATAGGATATTTCCCCTCCTGAACGGGACTCTTCTCTGGTGCATCACTGTGATACGTTACTGGGCCTAGGATCTTCTGAAGTTCTTCTTTCAAGGGTGATGAAGACAGGCTGCTCCTTTGGCTGAGGTAAGCGACCCATCGTGCCACTGTTTGTGCTTGGGCCACCCCTGTCTTAGGAAGGTGAGTTAGATCTTTCACCCACCCCTGGATCGTCAGATTGGTCTTATTTGAGTTATTGGCTGCCTATTCAGCATTACAGGCAGTAGAGCCAATAACTGTTTTTCAATTGTACTGTATCTTTCTTCTGCTCCATGCCAGACCTGAGACAAAAACCCAGTGGGGGTCCAAACAGAACTCTGGTATTGCCACAGGCCGCAACCAAAGCCATCTTGAGTCACATGAACGTCCAACTCGGCTAGGAGGGTAGAATCAAATATACCCAATGCCTGGGCTTGTTTAACTGCCAGTTTTGCCTGTTGGAAAGTGTCCTGTTCTGTTTTTCCCCAATCCTATAGCTGCCTCTTTTTTGTGAGTCTGTACAGTGGCCTTAGCAGCTGCCCTAGGTGAGGTATAAAGGAACACCAATAACCCAGTATACCTAGAAACTCTTGCAGCTGCTTCGATGTAGGGACTAGGAATGCCTGAACTTTATCTATGACAGCACTGGGTAGTATCATCACTCTGTCTCCATCAAATTTGGTCAGATCTCTGTAGATAATTCATGTTTCTGCTCCAGAAACATTAAATCCCCACCAGGGGATTTAATATAGAGACTGAAGCTCCATATAGGTGAGAGGGAGCTTATTGCAGAATTAGGTCTCTCATCCCTGCTGAGTATTTGACCATACCAGGGCCATCAAATGTGTCTTCGTAAATTGCTTCCCTTACACCTAGTTCCCGGATATAGTTTTGAAGGTCCTCCATGGAGGACCACATCCCTGAATGTAAAGGTAAATCAGATTTATTTGACCATACAATACGGCAACCTGCCATTAACCATGCTATTATAGAATGGTTTTCATCAGTATATTGATTACCTACATATAACCTCTGCCTGAGAGCAGGATGGATAGTCTTAGTGGCCAATTTGGCTATTTCCGGGCCATTTACCGAAAGACTTTTTGTCCCAGAATCTCACAGTCTTAATAACCAGGCTGGCACACTTTCTCTAGGTTTCTGCCGAAACCGCTGTACTAAGTCCATTAATTCTGTTGCCATGTATGGCTGGGCTGTTACATGTAAATGAGTCTGGGCAGGGGGCTACTGATCCAGCAGCACCCCTGCCGGTCTGTCCTGTACTTTTTTTGTTTTTTGAGTTACAACAGGACAGACTTCCAGTGGATCTGTAAAAATTGGAGATTCAAGGTCTGATTTGGATTTTTTATCTTCCTGATCAACACAGGCTGTTGATTCAGGAGCTTGGTCATTGTTTATTGAAATATTACGAACTTGACCTATCGAAAGTTGTAGAATTGTTTTTTTCTCTGTTAATATGCTAAGTTCTTGTTCTAACTTTTCAATACGATCCTTCAGAAGTTCATTTTCATTCATTAAAGTATTATTCCTTATTTCAGTATTATTTAAAGCATTTAATAGTGGATATGCCACTATGGAAGCAGCTAATTGTCTTTCTTTCATGATTAGTATATCCTTGCTAAGTCCCTGAAAGTACTAAGCCATGCGATATGGAGAGATGTTTCCCACAACACGTAGGGGACCCCATTTTTCAATGACAGCTGCTAGTTCATAATAAGGGGATCCCACAAATCCTGGGATCTGCCCTGGTATTATTTTATCTAGGGGGGTAGTATTCTCCCCTTAACCCATTTGTAGAAATTCCAAAGAAAGGAACCACCCCTTCCTGCAGAATAGGTGAATTGCTTTCACCTGTGCTTCCAGGGATGACACATTGTTTGCCTCAGGTGACTAATCAGAGGTTCAGGCCATGACTCAGCAGTTCCTATACATATAGTATGTCACTTTTTCTGAAGATGGTTCTTTACAAAGCAGGTCAGAACAGGTTAAAAGTGAATTTTAAATCTTCAAGGCAAAAAATATTAAAGAGTATGAAGTTGTTTGTTAGCTGTAGAATTTCTATTTCAAACTTCAGCCTGATCTATACACCTTACATAATCAATGGATGCAAAGATAAATGCATTCTCCATGACAATTGTTTAAATTTCCAAATTCCTAACTGCTTGGCAAGCAAATATCTTCCCCACATTCTGCACTCGAACACTGGTGTTCCAGGTCCTGCATTCCCACTACACCAGCCCTGCTTTCTCAGCGTACATCTTCCGAGCTGTCTCCAGCTTTGCTGTGCAGTGTCTCCACTCTACGGAATCTGCACAACCTGGTTGGATCAGTGTCAGAAAGGCTGGCACTCCTTGTAGAGCCTGAAAAAAACCCAGAAAATTAGAGTACTGGACATATATGTAGGATGATGCTATACATCCCTGAGACATTTAGCATTTGTATGTAGTCCCAAGTTGGCAGTACCCAGCGTGCCTCAGATCATGTCCCACAGGCTTACTTGCATTTTCCAGGTGCTTCATTTGACATCTGGGATGTTACCTTCCAAAAGCTTTCATAACTGAAAACTCAAAGGGCTGTAACTGTATCTGAACAATCTGATCTAAACTGATCTATTGAGGAGAGAGACGGAGTAAGAATTTGGGATACAATTACTTCTGTGAATAATTTCACATGGTGATCCAGCTGTTTTCTTTGTTGTTACAAATATGTACATGTGGTGAGAGGAAGAACAAAATATTTTCCTATTGTACCTCATATATTTGCCTTGTATGCTGATTCTGGTACTCTCCTTGCAAGTTACAACATTATAGGTCTCATGTCCTACCCATTGAAAGAGACATTCTATGTTCTCCTAGAATCTGGAAGATGAAGTCTACATCTAACCCTGACTAACAGAGGAGATGTATTATTTTCTTTATGAAGGTGTATAATTTGACAAAATTAATTGAAATAGGAATTTATATAGCATGAGAAGCCTCATTTGACCTTTTTCCCCCCTGAGTTTATAGAAAACTTCTGTTTTCCTGAGAGATAATATCTCTGCAATTATTTTCTTTCTTTCTTTTTTTTTTTTTTTTTTTTTTTTTTTTTTTTTTTTTTTTTTTTT
>JAPSGF010000061.1:189414-203723 GCA_035772895.1 Perdix hodgsoniae | reverse complement strand
CCCTTCCTTCCTTCCTTCCTTCCTTCCTTCCTTCCTTCCTTCCTTCCTTCCTTTTTGTCATGAGAGACAACCATTTTAGTAAAATTAATTCCATTTTAGTAAAATTAATAGGTGAAAACTGATTTATGTATATTTGTGAATCTGTCAGAAGGATGTTACAGTTCACAACTGCAAATAGAAAGAAATCAAATTTATGTTTATCTTCAAGAAGATCCCATGGCACTTAAGATTTTTTATTCCTATAGATTTCTAAAGAATTCTTTCAAAGTTAAATTTGTATTCTTGGTACTAAATTGAGACCTTGCCTGTGCTTTTGCTGATCTTGTAAGGAAACATGTATTTCTTCTAACTGTTCTGCTTGTTAGTGACATATCAGTTTCTATAGCCCATAGTGGACTACTCCCAAGATGTGATATCCCAAGATTAAATATTTAAAAATAATTGAGTTGATTCTGTCTCTGTAACAGGTACATGATCTAAACACACTATACCTTGACATTGTGTGGAATTCCATGGAAAACACTATCTTCACACACCTTCAAAAAACAAAGAAACAAAAACAGCAAATACTTGAATCCTACAGGGATTCCCTTTTAGGGAATACTGCCATAGAAGCTGATAGTGCAAGAAGAAAACACCTATCCTGTTTTAAACTTTTGTCTGGCAGACAAGCAATGTATGTCTATGTTCCACTTCACTACCTATGAAAAGCACTATCATCAATTTGCTTTCTGAAAGCAGATCTGTTATGATGTAATGTGTTACTTAACAAAATAAGTAAAAGACATTTTATCTGTTTCAGATTTTAGCAACACTGACCACAATTTATTTAGATAGTCTGTTATTGTGATTTAACAGTCTCCATAAGGTAAACCTGTGTTTAATAAGAAAGTTTCTGAATTGGTTCTTTCCTACAAACATAAAAGACTGCTGTTTGAGAAATGTGGTTTGTTGTTTTTGGTTGTTTGTTTCTCTCAAGACCTAGCCTTTTGTTTAGCTTTTAAAAATTAATTCTTGATTCAGTTTTGCACTCATTGTGGTCTGCTAATATATCAGTATAGACTTAAAGATTATTTATTTACACATGACTGCAAATATTGAAGCATATTCCAAGTTCTCTTCCATAGCCACTTTGTTCTCAAGTGATCACAGAATCATAGAATCACAGGATTACATAATCACAGAATGGCCAGGGTTGGAAGCAATCTCAAGGATTATGAATCTCCAACCACCCTGCCACATACAGGTCCACCAACTCCACATTTAATGTTAGACCAGGCTGCTCCATCCAACCTGGCCTTGAACACCTCCAGGGATGGACGGGGTATCCACATCCTCTCTGGGCAGCCTGTTCCAGCACCTTACCACTCTCATAGTAAAGAACTTCCCCCTGACACCCAACCTAAATCTTCCCTCTTTCAACTTAAAACCATTTTCCCTTTTCCTGCTGTCATCTACTCTTTCAAAGAATTGATTCCCCCCCTGTTTATAGTCTCCCTTTAGATATTGAAAGGCTGCAATAAAGTCACCCTGCAGCCTTCTTTTGTCCAGGCTGAACAAGCCCAGCTCCCTCAGTCTGTCTTCGTATGGGAGGTGCTCCAGCCCCCTGATCTGTGGCTCTCCTCTGAACCCTCTCTAACAGCTCTCTGTCTTGTACAGGGAGTTCCAGACCTGGTCATAGTACTCCAGAGGGGGCCTCACAAGAGCAGAATAGAGAGGGACAACCACCTCACTTGCTGGCCCCCCCTCTTCTGATGGAGCTCAGGATACCATTTGCTTTCCAAGCTGCAAGAGCACACTGCTGGTTCATGTTTAGTTTCCCAGCCATCAGGACCCCCAGGTTCTTCTCTGCAGGGCTTTCTTATTGCCCTTGAAATCCCTGGCGAGGCAGCTGCTTGAACAATTTCTCTGTATTTCTTCCAAGCTACTTGTCCTCCTTCTACTTTCTTTAGGCTTTTCTTTTGTGTTTATGTTCATCCAGGATCTCTTCGTTCAGTCATGCAGGTCTCCCAGTTTTTTTGATTTCCTCTTTTGGGGATGCATTACTCTTGAGTTTGGATCTTGCACAAGCTTTCCTATGTCTCTATTTCCTATAGGGCTTTATACCATAATATTCCACCAAGCAGAAGTCTTTGGAGGCCAAAATCTGCTATCCTCAGGTCCAGGGTTGTGAGCTTACTGTGCACTCTACCATTGCCCTGGGAATCTTCAGTGCCACCATTTTGTGTTCTCAACTGCCAAAGCTGTCTGTGAGCTCCATATTCCTCACAGGTCCCTCCTTGTTGGTGAGAACAAGGTTCAGCATAATGCTTCTCTTCACTGGCTCTTCTATCACTTGAAGAAGGAAGTTCTCATCATGATAGCTATAGGAAGCTCCTGGATTGCTTATGACCTCCTGTGTTGTCCTTCCAAATGATATCAAGCTGGTTGGAAGTTCTTCCCGAGAACATGTGAATCTGAGGCTGCTCCTGTCCTCCTATAGAGGGCTGCATCCATTCATCCACATCCTGGTCAGGAGACCTACAGCGTTCTTCCACTATGTCACCCCTCTTTGATGCTGAACCATAAGCTCTCAGTCAGCTTCTTGTACATTTCGAAGATTGAGCTCCATGCATTCCAGCTGATAACTGAAATAGAAGGTGGCACTTCCTTCTCATCTCCTCTGCCTGTCCTTCCTGAAGAGCCTCTATCATTCATTCCAACACTCTAGTCATGGGAGCCTCCAATCAAGTCTCCATGATATCAATAAAATCACAGCTCAGAACAGATGCTTGCACAACTCTAACATCTCCTGTTTATTCCCACGTGTTTGCATACACAAATTCAAGTTGAGCCTCTGAATAAGCTGACTTCATGGCTGAAGTGGCTGGAATTCCTAAATGCTGTTCTTCAGGCACTCTCTTACTGATCTAAAAGCCTTCTCCAGGCTCTGGGCAATAATCAGAGAATCAGAATTCTGGGGTTGGAAGGGACCTCCAGAAATCATTGAGTTCAACCCCCCTGCCAAAGCAGGTTTCCTACACAAAGTCAAACAAGTCAGTGTCCAGAAGGATCTTGAATATCTCCAGAGAAAGAGACTCCACAACCTCCCTGGGCAGCCTGTTCCAGTGCTCCATCACCCTCACCGTAAAGAAGTTCTTGCACACATTTGTGCGAAACTTCCTATGCTCTAGTTTCTGGCCGTTTCCCCTTGTCCTGTCTCCACACAGTGCTGAAAAGAGTCTGGCCTCACCACTCTGACCCCACACCTTAGATATTTATAGACCGGGATCAGGTCCCCTCTCAGTCTTCCAAGTCGCTGGCACTGGCATCAAACTGATAGGAATATATTAACTTCATTTATTCCAAACTAGATGAAGTCCTTTGACAGTTGAGACACATGTAAATGATGCAGTGCAATTTGAAAAATTCTAAGAGTCAGTTTGTGTACTGAAATCAAGTACCAATGCATAAAGTTAGATGTTTAGAAGAGATGTTTTTTATGCTTTCACACAGTACATGAACATAAAATTATACATGGAAATAAAGAGGTGGAAATAATAAAATTTGGTCTGACTGTGATCAAACTTCTGACAATGAGATTTCTGACTCGATTGAACTTTCTGAAATTCTTTTTTACTGCCAAAAGAAATCCTTTGCTACCCAAGGTCAGTGTGATGCCAAGCCAGGTGGCAGTTTCCATAGCACAGACTTCCCCCTGTACTGTGTATAGAAAAACATTCTGAATAGACACATGAACCTTTCAGACTGGTGAATTCTGAGCTTTTAATGACAATATATGTATGTATTCTTGTATCCACCATAGGTAGAAGTTATGCAAAGCTAGTTCTGGCTAAATATATACCTCTTACTTAGAGATTAAGTACTATAAAATACAAACTACATTCATTTGCAAGGCAACAAAATCTTTGGTGCTTTTAATTTTTGTAACTAAGAATATAATTGTTTTTAAATTGATGTAGTATTTTCATCATACTGGTATGTCTATTTCAATGTTTTCAGATGGCATATTATTGATATTAAAAAATATCAATGTGTCCTTTTTTTCCTCCAGTATTTCTTCATAGGGAATCTTGCACCCATGTAGAGAGTGACTCAAGTTGTCACCATGATGTTCCCCATCCAGCTGATATGATTTGAAAAGATTACTATCCATTGTAAAATTACATTAGACCTTGTGTATCTTACTGATCCAGTGACTTCCACATTCAATACTTCCTGAATAAACTAGAAACCAGACTGGAAAATCAGCATGGTTAACCAGCTGGGCTCTGCACATCACTGCGATATGCTTCATGTACTCCACTCTTCTTTATTGAAGTAATGAACAGTGTTGTGATGCCAAACCTCAATTCTCATTTTACATTCAATCTAAATGTAAGGAAGGATTTGTCCTACCTGTGAAATCTATTTCTAGCAACCATCCTGAGATCATCCATAATGATCTTAAACCCCAAGGATTTAATACAGAATTCAAGCTCTTCAGAAGCCATAATCTTCCTACACTGAGTAGGCATTACTGTCATTGGTTAATGTATTTTCCATCCTTTAATTTAATCAATGAGGAATAGAGATGAACAAAACAAATAAGTAGTATTTTTCCTTTGCTCAGTGATATACTACTAGATCTCAAATGGCTAAATCTGACAAAAACTGTGATTTAGCCATATTCAGATATTCAGGATACAGATATATTATCTTCTTTATATGATTTAGCTGAACATGTGTGAATTTACTTAACCTTTACTTTCTATGAAACCTGACAGGTAAGTTTTTCCTCCTTAAATAAACTGGTTCAATCTTGGCTGAGGGTAAAGGTGCGGTCTGAAGTGATGAAGTCTCAGGGTAAGAATTAACAGACTGAAAAGCTGGACAAATTGTAGCCTGAAGTAATAGTGAAAAAGAAAAGGGTTGGAAGCATCATTTTGTAGAAGGGAAATCTGCCACCATTCTTGCTGACATGTGAAGGATTTGGTTCTGGTGATGGAGTGGAAAGAGACATGCATATAGAATATTTGTTTTGTAACATTTTGTGCACTGCACTTTGGACTAAGTGAAGTTGTTCAATATGTATCTCGTCGTTTGCCAAGTGTCATATTATTAAAAAATATTACAGTCAGTCTGCTAGAAACAATGATTTTTATCTACAGGCTATAAAGCTATATAAATATATATATATAATATATATATAAAGCTGCTCAAAGACCTGAATGAAATATGAGATATCAGTAATCACACTGAGAGAAAGGCATTACGGAGGGCTGTAGACAAAATAAATACATGTGAAATACTCCCACAGCATTCTCCTGGAAAAGCTGGCAGCTCGTGTCTTAAACAAGCATACTCCTTGTTGCTTAAATATCAGGCCCAGGGAGTGGGAGTTAAGTCTAGCTGTTGACCAGTCATAAGTGGTGTTTCCCAGGGGTTGATACTGGGACATATCCTCTTTAATATTTTTATGGTGATCCGGACAGGGGGTTGAGTGCATTCAGTATGTTTGGAGAAGACATCGAGTTGAGAGGAAGTATCGATCTGCCTGAGGAAGTTCCTACAGAGAGATATGGACAGCTGGGATCATAGGACATCATTGGACACTGAGGCCAATTGTATAAGCATTAACAAGACCAAGTACTGGATCCTATGCTTTGGTCACAACAACCCCATGCTACAGATGTGGGGCAGAGTGGCTGGAAAGTTGAGCACTGGAGAAGGACCTGGGGATGTCAGTTGACAGCCAGCTAGCTGATCATAAACCAGCAGTGTACCCAGGTAGCCAAGACATGCAGGCTTGTACCAGAAACAGCGAGGTAAGACAAGTGATTAGGGAAGTGATTGTCCACCTGTACTCAGCTGTGGTAAAAAAGTCCTGCCACGAATACTGTGTTCAGTTTTGGGCCCCTCACTACATGAGAGACACTGAATCACTGAGTAGTATCCAGAGAAAGTCAACAAAGCTGGTGAGGGGTCTGGAGCACATCTTCCAAAGAGTGGCTGAGAGAACTGGGATTGTTTAGTCTGGAGAAGACTTGGGGAATTTATTCTCTTATTGCTCTCTACAACTACCTGAAAGAAGATTGTGGTGAGCTGGAGCTCAGCCTCTTCTCCCAGATAACTAGGGACAAGCTGAGTGGCAATGACCAGGGAAGGTTTAGTTTTAATATTAGGAAAATGTCTTTTCTGAAGGAGTGGTCAGGTATTGGTCAGGCTACCCAGGGAGTTGTTCAAGAAAAGGATTGATGTTTCACAGGATAACATGGTCTAGAGCAGTCACAGGCATGAGTTGGTGGTTGGCTAGATTATTTTAGTGGTCTTTTGAACCTTAATCATTCTATGAAAAGCACAAGAAAGGGAGTCTACTAGCCACTGATTATTTAATGAGGAAGACTTGCATTTACATATCTGGGCATTAAATAATAATGGAATAAGTAATAGCAAATATCTGAGGAATCCAAAACAAGAAGCATTTTATATTTGAGTAACTTTCACTCTGTAATTTCAAACTCTCTCACTACTTGATCTGAAACACATTTTTTGAGGTAGACTCACATCTAAGATATATAGAATGTTTTTTGGTCAAGCAGTTAAGATTATGAAGGATGAATATTTTGATCTGATGAGTTCTTATGAGAAGTTTGGGAAAAACCAAAAGAATGTAGGATCTTGGGAAGAAATAGAATTTTTTTCCCCAGTGCATTCAATCCTTGGATAAATATCATGTAGTTATACAAATTCGTACAATGCCCAATAAAATCGTTGCCTCTGGGCCAGGCTGGAATTTAAATATTATTCTAATTAGTAAATTTTCATTATCAGCTTGATTTACTTCGTAATAGTCAATCTTGTTCCTGCCCGCAGACAGTGTTTTTTTAAGGGTCAGTTACAAAATCTTGTGTATTCTTTAGCTAACCTTTAGCAAATTCTGTGTTTAAAACCTGATGCTTACAGGGAATTAATGGTTTCTCAGCCTTTTAAAAGTTCTGAAATTTATCCAAGAAACGAAAGATAAAAAACCTACAGTCTGAAATGTGATTTGTATTTTCATGTCACTACCATAAATAGGCAAAAGTCTTGATAAATAGTTAAGGACTGAGAGCTGTGGGTTTCAGCATGTCTTGTACATGAAACTCTCTCTTTGTCTCTCTTAAGAAACAGATTGTGAACATTAGCAATTATATAGTTGGATCTAGCAGTCAAAACCAACAGATATGATATCTTTCTTTGTCATCCCATTTGAACAGTCTGTTGAAAAGTTGAATTTACAGAATTTTCTCTCTGTGTTGCCAAGCCTTTTAAGCTGACATCTTTTAAACTATCTTACTTTGAGGCTTCCATGCTTCCTCTGCTCTACAGCATGTAGTGCCTTTCATTAAGGAAGTGCCTTTTTTTTTTTTTTTTTGCATGAAAAGGAACTCCTGCTGTTAGTTGGCTTGGAAAGAATTTATAAGGCACAACTACATATGCTGTATCTTGGCTAGAAAAGAAGCCTTCATGTTCTTACTATGTAGGCTCTGTTCTTCTAAAAATTGAACATACTGGCCCTCCAGACACTTTACCTATTAAAAAAAAAAAAATTTACATATTCATTGAATATTTCATAACACCATCTCTCCATTTAGGGAGATTTCAGCTCAGCTCTGAAAATCCTCAAGCTCTGTAATGGCCATTTAAATCCACTGGAAAACTAAGTACTGGACAGAATGTTTAGAATCTCTACATCAAAGCTGGTTATGTACTTTTTGTGTTCTGGTCTTCCTTACAAACATGTTGTAATGAATTGCTGAAATACAGGCTCTTGCTTGGAGAGTTGCTTCTGCAACACATCATACAATGCCTGTGTGATATAACAGTTTAGAATTATTTTTCATTTCAGCTGTGATTTGACAGATCATGATATCATTAAATGTTATGTGACAGATGAATATAACAAGATTTAAAATATCTAAAAGTTATACAGATCTGTACTGTCCATATTACTGGCACTGAAATAAAAGAATGCAAGGGTGTTTGATAAACAGAAAGAACACACTTTTGCAATAGCAATGAATCAAAGAATTATAGGATGACCTGGGTTCACAAGGACCATAATGATCATTTAGTTTCAACCCCCCTGCTATGTGCAGGGTCGCCAACCACCAGATCAGGCTGCCAAGAGTCACATCCAGTCTGGCTTTGAATGCCTACAGGTATGGGGAATCCATAACCTCCTTGGGCAACCTTTTCCAGTGTGTCTCCACACTCTGTGTGAAAAACCTCTTCCAAAGATCTAACCTAAACCTCCCCAGTCTTAGTTTAAAAACATTTGCCTTTGTCCTGTCACTATTCACCCTCATAAACAGTTGTTCTCCCCCCTATTCATATGCTGCCTTCAAGCACTGGAAGGCCACAATGAGGTCTCCCCAAAGCCTTCTCTTTTCCAAGCTAAACAACCTAATTTCCCTCAACCTATCTTCACAGGAGGGGTGCTCCAGCCCTCTGATCATCTTAGTGGTCCTCTTCTGAACTGGCTCCAAGAGCTCTGCTTGTATTGGGGGTCCTTTGTCTGGACGCAGATGGGGGCTCACAAGAGCTGAGTAGAGGGGGAAACCACCTCCCTGTCCCTGCTGACCACACCTTTTTTAATGCAGCCTAGATCACAGTTGGTCTTCTTGGCTATAAGTACACACTGCAGGTTCATGCCCAGCTTCTCGTCCACCAGGACCTCTAAGTCTTTCTCTGCAGTTCTGCTCTCAAGGAGTTCTTCCCCTAATTTGTATGAATACCTGGGATTGCCCCAGCCCATTTGCAACAGAACTTGCACTTGGTTTTATTGAACC
Source organism: Perdix hodgsoniae (assembly GCA_035772895.1). Lineage (NCBI taxonomy): Eukaryota > Metazoa > Chordata > Aves > Galliformes > Phasianidae > Perdix > Perdix hodgsoniae. Next base: position 194,910 of record JAPSGF010000061.1, on the reverse strand, counting down.
TCATTAGGTTTTCATGGGCCCACTTCTCCAGCCTCTCCAGGTCCCTCTGGATGGCTTCCCTTCCTTCCAGTGTATTGACTGCACCACTCAGCTTGGTGTCATCTGCAAACTTGCTGAGGGTGCATTCAATTCCATCATCTGTGTCATTGATTAAGATGTTGAAGAGCACTGGTCCCAGGACTGATATCCTTTTGTGACCAGCCTCCACCTTGGCACAGAAACATTAAACACAAGAGTTTGGCTGCAACCAGCTGACCAGTTCTTAATTCATCAGGCAGTGCATCCTTCAAATCCACACCTCTCCAACTAAGAGAGAACGACGTGGTGAGGGACCATGTCAAAAGATTTGCAGAAGTCCAGGCAAGTGACATCCACTGACGTTCCCCTGTCAACTGATGTTGTCACTCCATCATATATCAATTAGTATCCTAATTTCCTAAATGAGGTTTCTTTTTCAGAGTCCTTATTCAGAATACTGAATATCCTTCTATAGCAATTTTATTCATTATTACTTATGCATTTAATTATAGTTTTTCATTTTCTGTGACACATTTATAATGGAATAGGATCTCTGTGATTGGAAATTGCATGCTGAAATTTTAGAAGAAAATTAGCAACAAACAAGGGAGGAAGAGGAGAAAAACTCTTAGAATTTCCTCATGAACTGAGTAGACTGAGACTCTAGTAGAAAATATGACTGTAAATTTTTCCCTGACTTGATGGGAGGAAGACTGAAACTTTTTAAATGCTCTTGTGATAGTTAAAATGTAGAAAGATTTAAAAACTCCTGATGGGGATCTGTTGTAGAAGGCGCTAACGAGGACTCCGGATGTGACGCAGTAGGACCTCCCCTGCTCTGTGACGGACACATGATGTGTGCTAAAAGGGGGCGTAGACGAAGCCAGAGGTGTACTTAAGGAGCCGTCGCACTATAATGAATGCTATTTGCTGTATCCTCATATTGGTGTCTGTGCTGCAATGGCCCTAGCGAGGGTAGATCGCTAGCCCCTGGCGGAACGTGCCTCGGTCGCAGGGACAACAGGGATCACCAGCTTTTCTGTTCATTAAGCAATATCCGGTGTATGGAAGCATGAGTGGTAGAAGAAAAAGTGATCTGAGACAAAAAAAAAAAAAAAAAAATTGCAAGATAGACAAGCACTTGGAAGCAGGCAATAAGAATGAAAGAAGCTGTGAGTGGGAGAAATATGTGTGGTTAAAATCTAAGAGTGGGGGGAGCAATTTTGAAAACCTGAAAAAATATGAAGAGTTGCTAAGAAAATGGAAAATAGATTGATTAGGAAGAACAGCCTAATATTTTTTAAAGGAAAATAAGGACCAGTGAGGTACTTGGTAAAGACCTTTGCTCAGTATAACAGCAATGGGAAGGTTGTGACAGACAGCACCACTATGAGAGACAGACAACTTAGAAATTATGAAAAATTTCTTCAAAAAATAATACTTACAAGCAACACAGGCAAAAATTAACTGCCAGTTTTATGGAGTGAGTGAGCTCCTTTCTAACTATGAGAAATTTGTAGTTCTATCTGTCAAAGATAATTTTTTTTTTGGCCTTTAACTGAACTGTGATTCACCATGAATATTTGTGATTTCATTATCTTAAAGTAGCTAGTTGAAGGATGGTGGCTTGCACTGTAAACAAAGGATAGATGATTACATTGAAGTGATTCATTGCTTAAGAAAACAGAAGTTGTTGGAGTATCAGTGCAGCAAGCTTAAAATAACCTTTTTTTTTAACCTCTTCCTCCCTAAAGTAAGCTGAAGCCTCTTTTGTCCCACAAAACACTACTATGCCCCTAAAAGCTAGACATATTTTGCTTTACAAAAATATTCATGAAAGTAAACGGGAGTTTTGGAAGATGGACAGGCAAAGTAGACCCTTGACAGCCTCTCAGGGATGACCTGATAGTTTAATGCTATAAACTGGTGCACAAACAGGCCTAAAATGACCAATATTTTCAACTGATTTCTTGGACTCTAAGTATGCTTTGGCTTTATGAAAATATTACTTAATAAGGAAATAAGTATAGGTGTTTTGCATTCTCAGAATGTGTATTTTGTACCTGAAGGCGGATAAAAGCCTAAGAAAAACTGTTTAGGATAAAGGAAAATAAATAATAGTAAAATAGGTTAACAGAATGCATCTTTATGTTATCATAATTGTTTTGGTAATTAATTCGGAATTCAAAGGGACTTGTGACACCCACTACTGAACAAAAAACATGTCTTATTTTCTTCCAGGCTTTTGTCCTGCTCTTCCCTCTTGAGGCAGAATATATCCTTATAGGTGTACATAATGTCCTGTCTTTTTTTTTTTTTTTACTTACCATCAGATGGAAGCAGAAAACTCAACAACAGTAAAGCCATAGTATTGTATAGTATAGACATTTTACTTGCTTTTAAACTAATACTAGCTTCCAGACTTGATGATTATTCCTCAAAGTGGTGAAAATGCAAAATTAAAGCATATTCTGTTCATTAAAGAATTACCACCTCTATAACTTAATCCTGCATAAAGGAAACTCACAGCTAAACCCTGGATTAGAGAAGTTATTAAGTATTAAATAATGACTTAAATCAGACTAGCATTGCAGCCAAACATTCAAAGGATAGTTTTAAGATTGTTTCATAATCAGCTCTCGTTTTAGTACAGATCAGTGCTTCTCTTTTGAACAGACTGATAGGGATTTATAATTGTCCAAAAATTGGAAGTTAGTGCTAAAAGATTAAAGTAGAAATCCCTAGAACTCTGCAGTTCAGCATCAGATGGAAATACGGTTTGTCTTTAATTTTTTCCTTTATATAGGGCATGCATTTCTTTATCTGACACATAAACTGGTAGATGTTTATGATTTTTAATTCTTTCTTTCCGCCATATTATGCTCTTCAAACATGCAGTGCTGCTTATAAAGGATTTCCTGCAATAATCCACTATATACATGATCTATCTGACAGAACTAGGATGTATTTTTTTGTGGATGAATCCTTGTACATTGCTTCTATTTCCAAAGGCTGAACATCTTGTTGGTTTTCAAATTCATTACTAAAAGGACTTCTGAAAAGATATACAAATTCTTGAGTACTCCAACACTCTTCAAGAGTGGTTAAATTCAAAGTGATTACCTCTTCAAAACAATGTTGGAATGCATTTTTACCTACTTAATACTGGTGACATGATTCTTTCATCTAGTATTTCAGTTTGCAGATTTACGTAACGCTATGTTACAAAATATTCTGAACATGTGAAGAGGCTCTTAAATGTAGAATAAAAAAAATGCCCAGGTCTATTGAACATAATGTCATTGCCCTTAGCTCACAACGTCCCAGAGCTGCAGATCACAGGTAGATGTAAATGTGTATAGGGACAGTATCAGCATTTGGCTGTCTTGATGTTTGCTCTCCGCCCTTGCCATGTGCTGGAGATGGTGCTGTATAAACTAAAACTGCTCTAGTTCTTATGATTCAGATAAATATTTTAATTGTGAAGCTAATAGATTATATTATATTATAGATTATAAATCAAATGAAAGCCAAAAATAAAATATGTAACACCTCAACACTATCAGTAATTAATTATTTCTGTCACTTCTCTTTTTTCTTTTACTCAAGAAAAGCTAAAAAACCTATGCATGATTTGGAAAGTCTAACTGCACAAAAGCACATACATGCCATCAAAGTCGTCTCTCTGAAAGTATTGTTCTCATGTGACTTTGTTTACCCCCGGTTCTGGGAAATAGGACAGAAATGGAAATACTTGCATCATGGTGGAAGAAAAGATCTAGGCTTTGTCTAATAATAAAAAATGTCATAACCTGTTATTTACAGATCATGAAACTCCTTAATATTCTGACCTCTTCATCCAGAATTTACAAGCAAGCTGAAATATTTTATTTTGTGAAATGAAAATAAAAGAAAAACATATTCCAGAGTTTTGAAACAATTTGGATCATGTTTACCTTTATCTTTATTGAAATAAAAATGTGATGGCACTTGATGAAATTTTACAGACTGGGCTTGTCCTCTTTGCCTTCTGGTCAGATAGCATCTGCCTGATCACGCCCTGATGCTTTGCTCTGAATGGTTGACTCAGTGCATCCTACATATGCTTGGGGGGACAAAACCTGATGCTTGTGGTTTAACAGGTAAACTAGTGGTAACTGTCACTGAGGTGTGTTTTTCCTCATGGCAGAACCGTTTGTTGTTCAGTTTCTACTGGTTCATAAGCAATACAGATACATAATGTAAGTAACAGTAATGACTAGGGGGAGGAAAAAAAAAGGAACCTTTACCTTCACCTTTGTTGTGAACATGGAGTTTGGAGCCTTTCAGAAGATTTACACTTACATGTTATGAACTTGCAAGTGGCACTTTAGAAACTCCCTTAGTGTATTAGGCCACAAATGAATAAGCATTAGCAGTTGCTGGTTAAAATGGCAGGAGAAAAAATGCTATCCTAGTTTGAGTGGGGCTGAAAGGCAGAGACATGCCTAAGGCTTTGCCACTGGCAGCTCTTCCAGCCCAGTGCTTAAATTACAACAATCTTTGTTTCATAAAAGGTGTACTCATCTGAATCTCTTCACAGAGAAGCAAGGGATTGAGAGAAATGTAATTGTCCCTGTCATCTAAAGTCTGGGAAGAAAACTCTAACTCCAGCGTGGTGTTACAAAGTCGAATTCCTTTATTCCCCATGATACATACTAGATGACTTGACAAAAGAAACGTGCTCTCTCAGAAATCAGGTCCTACATTTCATTTAAAACATACATATGCAGTGCGTTGACATACATATTCTCTCTTTTTTTTTTTTTTCTTTCCTTGCCCCAAGAATTCATTAATATGTCAATATCCCTCTCATAGCAACCTCTGGTGGTCTTCGACTACTTACTTCCTCTTTTCTTTTCCATCAGCAGCTTAATTGCAGAGACTTTTGGCTGACCTTTAACTGTTTTTCCCAAATTTGGCGAACTTCCATTGCTCGTTAGGCCATAATGAGCAATTTCCAAAACAATGTATGTGACATCTGAGAAAAAACTACTTGCACCTGGTGTTTGCAAAAGATAAATGTAGATTCTTATGGCTCCAGCACTTCTCATGAGGCAGAACTGTTGAGGGAAACAAGGCTGTTCCCACACCAAGACAAGCTGAAATGGAAAGTTTTAGAACTACCACTCACTGATATACCTTTTGCTAAATTAATGTACTGATCCTTACTGATCCTACTGATCCCTATTGATAAGCAAATCAGCCTATGTCACCCCAACTATCTGATTTTTCCGTTTTTTGTTTGTTTGTTTGTTTGTTTGTTTGTTTCCTTTTTTTTTCTTTCTTTCTTTCTTTTTTTTTTTTTTTTTCAGGTATTGGTGCAATCTCTGAAGAAGATCTTATTAAATTTTGGTCAGCTTTTCCTGAAATATAAATTAAAAAAAAAAAGAAAAAGAAAAAGAAAAAGAAAAAGAAAAAGAAAAAGAAAAAGAAAAA
>JAPSGF010000061.1:177992-189404 GCA_035772895.1 Perdix hodgsoniae | reverse complement strand
AAAAAGAAAAAGAAAAAGAAAAAGAAAAAGAAAAAGAAAAAGAAAAACAACTGCTTTGTTTTATGAAAGCATGAGTCCTAGTGAAAAGTTATACAGCAGTCAATTTGTTTAGTCTAGCACTGAAGGAATCAGCAACTGCAATTAATTTCCTTGAGAAGCTATTACTGTTTTCATAAGAATGGCCCCATTTGTTGCAAAAGGGAGCAGGTTACAAAATACTAAAATACTAGTATTTCCTTTGCTATCACTTTATAGAGGTAATTGTCTCAGTGTATGATTTTTGTTTTTTGTTTTTGTTTGTTTGTTTATGGATCTGTTTTGTACTTAAGTTACTGCATGCTGCTTAAAACAATATTAAACCATGACAGATATGCTATATCATATTTAGAAGAAATTTTCTTGTGGTAATAGGATTGTTTGGACTATGAAACATTACCCTTGAAGGAAAAAAATCATGGATGAAGTGTCCTTACAAATTAAGCTGAAATCTGGGAAGAACAAAGGAAAGAAGTCCCTGCAAAACAGGCTAAAGAAAAGCTGAGAAGAGTTGCAAGGATGTGGTTAAACTATCCTGCAAATATATGGCAAGAGTTTCTGGGTTAGCACCTACGTGTAAATCTTGTTTGCTCTGAATCCAGATTACATTTTTTATGTATAAACAAAGGGAGATATCTACTGGGGAGATGGCTGATAGGTGAATAGAGAAGTATGTGAATCCCAAGTACCCCAGCCAATGGGAAAAGGGGGAAGGGCTCACTAGTATTGGGGGTAGAGGGAAAAAAGAGGGACAGTGTCCCCCAGTACTTTAGAGAGACTCCTCATGGATATACCCCAGTGAACTCTCCTTCATTCTGTCTCTTTTCGGGATAAAGATGATAGAGCAAGCTTGTTGGAACAGAAATTTTCTTAACAGCCCTTAAACATTAGAATTTCAGTGATGAATCAGCCCAGGTATCGTTTTGGAAAGATCCTCTGAGTCACAGGTGTTTTTGTTCCTAGCTGTTTATGTCCAAGAAAATAATATTATTTTGGAAGCATCTGCATGTACTAGGTTGAACCACTGAATTAAGATTACTAAATCAGGTGAAAAGAAAATATATCCAGGGAAGTAATTACTCTGTTGGAATTAAAATATGTTCTAATGTATTCTAACAAAGAGTTAGAGAATACAATTAAAATAATATCAAATGGAAACATTAATAGAGCAAAAGATTTCAAAAATCAGATGGCATAATTTAATAAGTTGTGCATTGCTGTGATTAAATTGGAAGTACCAGTTGAAGCCAGGGATATTCTGTATCCTCCAGTTTTACACAAATATTTTCATGTTTGTGGATCTTCCTTGAATACTTTGTTGTAGGTTGTTACTTTGTTGATGGTTGTGATATTTTAACAAGGAATTTGAGAAAGCTGAGTACAAACAGCTACTGTCCAAACTCTAGTCTGAAAGAGAACTCCTCGAGACTGTTGGAAATATTTCTACTCAGATAGGCTTGCTCAGCTATCTTTATCCCAAAAAGAGACAGAGGAGTTTTTAGACTTCTTTTTTTCAAATTAAGGGAGAGTCTACTGGGGGCAATTCCCATTAAGATCTCTCAATTCGTCAGAAGTCACAACCTCTTTTTCCCTATACCCTGATGTTATAGAGACCCTCCTCCTTTCCCCTTTTCCTACTGGCTAAGGTACACTGAGTTCACATTCTTCTTGGTTCACCTGTCATGTGCTCATTCCTCTCAAATAGGTACCCCATCCCTTCATTTCCTTTGTTCATATATACTTTGTACCCTGGATTCAGATTTTGTTTTTTTTGACCAACTAGAGACATCATTGTATCCTGTTTGGCAAAGTCCATTACTCATTGATGGAAACGTTATTGTTTCCAAAATTGTCTCAGTATTCTTCTTATTGTACTGACATGGTGATTCTCTCCCAGTCCCCCTTTGTTAAACAAGGAGCACTGGGGAAGCTTCCTGAAGCTTCTTCAGGCAGGTATTACTTCCTTGGTCATGTCTTGTTCTCTCTTTTGATCAATGTCTTTGTGCAGAATATTCTTCCAATGCATATGAGCATACAAAAAAATATTATATATGTATATTCATACTGCCTAAATATAAATTGTTGCTAGCTATACACATATATTTCTTATTATTTAACTTCTCCTTAAATTCTCTATCACTTAGGTCTTGTCTGTCCAGCACCAAAAATTAGTAGTCTTCCAACATAACAACCTTATTAATATCCTTTTTGAGGGTTTTTGATTTGTAAAGGCATTATCACACTGTTCAGGAGTGGGATGTCTAACTTGTCTTTGACTCCAGGCTCAGAGGTATTCCAGACAAGAGCTGTAGAATTTTTACCTATAAATTACTCCATCTACCTAATCTCTGTTGACCATAAATTACTTCACCTATCTACTGAGCATGCAAAAGCTATTAGAGACCCCTGCTGAAGTACTGAGTTAGGAGAGGACGAACTGAGGGTTAACCATTGTATAGGAATGTGAGTAAGGAGAGGATAAGATAAGGGTTAACCATTGTAAAGGAATGCAGGTAAGCAGAATGTGAGGCCAGATAAGAAAAGAACATCTCAAAAGTCTATTGTAAACTTGAAGAAACATTACACAAGGAACTGGTCAGGATGGGATTACTTCTGTTGAAGACCATGAGCCTTCATCCCATGACCACCAGAAGGAGACCCCCACTGCCCACGGTGCATGTGCAAGAGGGAGGGACTGTATGCTGATGGGTTCTCGGAATGTAATGAATATGGAATTCTGAGAAAATCATTGATTATGTATTAGTTCGGTCTATATCTGTACCAAGCTTTTGCCCTATGGTTTGCAAGTTAGGTGGAGCTATCCCCCTTGCACCCGGTGCCTGCGCAGCACTGAATAAACCATACCTGCTTTGTAATCTTACTTAGGTTACAGAGTTTGATTCTGCACATCAGTACCCCCCCCCCCCCCAACAAACAAACAAACAAAAAACTGTTAGTAAAATATTTGTCTTGTTGATTCTAATACAGAAAAAACATTTCATACCTACATAGGTCACATCTGTCTTCAGTTTCATTTTCCTTCCTTAATGTGGTACATATGGTTCCTCCAGAAACTGTATATATTCAAAGTATTATCAAAATGTATCATAATGTATTATTATAAGCCTGAAATATTCAAAGTCCACACTGACTTGTGGAAATCAAACTCTGTAACCACAAAGTAGTTATAAGACAGGCATGGTTTAATCAGCACTGCATACACACACTGGGTACAAATGGGGTAACCCCTCCTAGTTTGTACACCATGAGGTAGAGTTTAAGAATATTTATAGAGACATGTCACATGTATGCCACGAATTGGAGGGATATTACAATTACTTCTGAGAGATTATTATTATTTTCTCCACCCTCAGACCAGCCTCTTTCCACGTGTGTACTGAGTCGTGGTGGTGATTTTAGGGGGTTGTAGGATGCAGGCTCGATGCTGTCCTTTTTCACGTTTGGTCTGAGTTAAGCCTAATTGTGTCTCTAACCTTGTGGTTTATCTGTTACATTCTTTTCAAGAATAGCGTATACTGGCCGGATGCAGTCCGCTCAGCCTTATCTTCCCTAGCCCTTGTTTTGCAAGTCTTACCTCCCCTTATCTTCCTTAAACAATTCAGCAAGGTTTGAGCAATTCTTCCCCTTTTTAAAATGGATTCTACAGAAATATGTTCCACATCATCACTCTATCGAAAACCATTAAAGTTTATTTGCATACTTCCTTCCAAGAGTACAGAAATTCTGTGCTAACTCGTTGAGATACAAGATTAGATATATAGAATGATTATTTACAATTACTTTTTTTTTTTTTTTTTCTGTTTCAGAACACTTTTCTGTTGCAAATTGTGGTATGTTAACAAAAGTTTTGCCATTTTTTCAAGAGGTAGTAGAAATCTTGTTACATCTGTGCACTGGGAGTTTTGCTGAAAGCAGTATGTTTTACTCTTGCCTAAAATTTCTCACAAGGGAATCTGACTCCATAACAAAATTCTCCTGGGACTGCGAAGGAGGGAGGTTGTAGAGTTTCTGAAGCAGTAATATAGATTTGCCCAAAAAGTAAGTTTACTCTTCCTGTGCAGAGTTCCAATGAATAAGGCTTTGTTTTTGAGTTGTTTGCTAGGAGTTGTAAAGGGGTTCTTTGACTAGTTGTAGGATTAACATTAGTGGTGGCAGCAAAATAATATGCAACGAGACTTTATTAATAGGAAAGGACCAGATAAAATCCGTTCATCTTGATTTATCCTAAGTAATCAACAAAGTCACCGCGAATGGTATCGCTGCTCTGAGATCACTTCCTAGCATTTCAGTGTGAGAATGGTTCTTTGTCATAGGTTTTTCAGCTGGCTTCCCCCCCCACCCTTGGCACACTTCCCCAGACTACCTAAATTTCCATTTGAATAGGAATTTTTTAAGCACCTAATCAGGACTCCTTGTTAAAGGAGATAGGAACCAAAGTGACTGCCACTCTGAAATACAAAACAAGCAAATCTGGCGTGTCTGCATTCACGCTTGGTCTTCTTTGAACCAACTGAATAGATAATTGACGATTGGACTAAATGATCTTGGAGGTCTTCCCCAACCTTAATGACTGATAATGAACTGAGTCTCTTCACAGCTGCTGAGTAATAGTGACATGCAGAATCCCAGTAGCTACTAGCTTTATTTTCTATTAACCAAGTTCGTATACAGAAAGACAGGACTAAGAACGTAGAACAGAATAAAAAGATTTTTATGTGCTTGCAAAGGAGCATACTCCATCTGTGTTTAACTGGCATTAGAGGAAAACAATACCTTAGTCTTAGTGCAGTTAATGGGTTACCTATTCAGTGAAGCTGAAATATTTTCAAAGTTTTTTTTTTTTTCTATTATTGTTTTTGTTTCTTGCACGTAATTATTGATGTATCCGCCAATTAACCCGACTTATCCCAGGACCTCGACCATCCGGGGGAGAGAAAGACAAACATGGATGCCATAATGTCTTCTCTCAATTTAATGCTGCATCACATACCTTATATACCATCCTAAATCCCGCGCAGACGCGTACACCTGCTATGCAAGACCCGATGCACGCGAGAGAACTTATACACACACCTACCTAAACCCCCCGCCCGCTAACTCTTAACCTACAGGCCTAACTTAGCTATTCTAGAACACTCCATCTACTCAGAACTACTGTATGCACTCATAAATCCTTGCTAAGACAACTCAGTACCCCAATAATTATATAGGCAGAGAAGCATGAAATATTGTGTGAGGAGGTAGAAGGAGGTGAAGGAGGTAAGGTTTCTCTTTTTCTGAGATTTACAGTTCATTTCCTGCTAAATTTTAACAGTAATTTTCCTGGACTAAATTAATTTTCCAGAGCATCATTTCCTGCTGATTCAACCACTTTCCTTGTGGTTCCTTTTTTTGGATTTTTTTTCCTTATTTATTTATTTATTTATTTATTTATTTATTTCCAGTTTAACAGTATGGGAATGGGGTGAAAGAATCATATGTAAAAACAGCTTGTCAGTCTCTTCTGTGCACTGTATTATGAATAGGTGGGTTGCTAGTATACATCTATCCCATGGTTCTCATCTCATTCCTGGCACTCAGAATATTTCTGTCTTTAAAACATACATCTAACACTGGCTTATGTTTGTGATATAATATGAATTTGTGTATTGCAATGTGTTGTATTATGCTCTGTTAACGATAAGAAAAAGAAAAAAAATGTATGTTTAAACGTTTAGGAAGCCGACGTGTGGAATCAAACTCTATAATTCACATATGGTTATAAATATGTTATGTTTCTTAAGGTGCCGGGTGCAAGGGGGATATCTTCTCCTAACTTGCACACCAAGGAAAATGGCAACTGCACATTTGTAGGCGCGTACACATTCATCACATTTCCAATAAATTGGTTACGTATTATTGGATGTCCCCCTCACTCACATCATGCTTCCTAGAATATGGGAAGAATTTCTGGGCCCATTTAGTGGTCATTGGATGACCACTGCAAAACTTTTAGGGGGGGTTGCATTGTGTCGCAACAGCAACTCTGCCTCCTTATCTTCATGGGACTCCCTTTGAGTTGCAGACAGCAACTCTGCTTATCTTTGCTGGACCTCCCATTGTGTTGTAAGCAGCAACTCTGCCCTCCATTGTGTTGTCAACTCTGCTTTCTTACCTTCGTGATTCTCCTTCCCTCACTCAGTCACAAACAGTAGCTCACTTATTTTCACTTGTCTTCAAGGACATCACATTCCTATGGTTTCTGTGTTCCTCCCTAAAATTTGCAAACAAAGTTATAGTTTCCTTGATTCAAAGGAGATATAATCAATGTGAATACCACATCTGATAACTAAATGCCTTTCATGCTTTTAAAGCAGAATAGTACTTGTACTTGTTACCCACACGAGGCTGATCCTTCTTCTAAAATAAGTGAACTTTATTTGCTTCACATTATGTACTGTTCATTAGGTGAACTTGTTTTTAAGGTAGAGCAGTGAGAGCAGGGTTTGTCTCTTCTCACTGGTGACAGGACGAGAAGAAGTGGCCTGAAGTTGCACCAGGGTAAGTTTAGGTTAGATATCAGGAAACACTTCTTCACAGAAAGGGTTGTTAAGAACTGGAATAGGTTCCCCAGGGAGGTGGTTGAGTCACCATCCCTGGATGTGTTCAAAAACCATTTGGATGTCGTGCTCAGGGACATGATTTAGAGGGTTATTAGAGTTAGGGTAGTTTGGTTGGGTCGTGGTTGGACTTGATGATTTTTAAGGTCTTTTCCAACCTGAGTGATTCTGTGATTCTGTGATCATTCTATGATTCTACTGTTCCCACATTGATTACAGCTGTGTGCCTTCTTTTTACTTTTCTTTGGCTCCCAATTTTATCTGGCTTAGCAATAAGACAGTATTTCTTGGTGTTTGTAGTAATCTAGTAAGGCCATGTCAACAGTTTACAGGCTGGTTCAGCCTGGTTCCATGACCAGTGGGGTAGAGGGATCCACAGATTCGTGCCTCCAGAAAAGGGAAACAGGGGACCCCAAAATAATTGAAAACAGCAGCAACAATCTGAGGTGAAACAAACTAATTTACTACATACAGTATCAGCAAAATATAATGAGAGAGAGAGAGTGTGTGAAAGGTGGATAGGCCTCACCACAACACTGAGGTGAGAAGTGCAGTCCAGTTGAGCCGATGAAGAAAAGCAGGCGGAGAAGAGCAGGTGAAGAAGAGAACATCAGGTGACCTTGCCAGGAGTTACATCTCCTCGCTGACCAGAAAGCCTGCTGGGGAATGTACTTCTTCTTCTCTTCCAGACAGGCACCCCCAGAGCATTACATGATGTTATGATATGGAATACTGATAACCAAAAATCATAAAACTGTGACAGGCCATTTAAAAATACATACATTAGTACTTGTAGAACTTAAACTGTTTAAAATGAGGTGATAAATGATTCACAATAACTGTGTTCCAGAATTATTCTTGAGTTCAAAGATGAATTCATTGTCTTTGTCTGGAAGTAAACATCTACAAAAGTACAATATTATGTAACTTAAATTCTGTGTCTAGATATTTATAACAAACAGCTACTGCAGAAAAAAAGAAGAAATATTTGAACTCAATTATCAGATTTTTTTCACACTCTGCGGTTTATCAAGAGAACCTTGATAAACATATGCTTGTGTAGCATTTGTAGCATGAAAGCCACAAAATGAAAGATGTGTTATGGGAATTTGTTTCAGTATTAAGGCTATAAAGCCTGAATGTTTCCACATAGTAGTAGATTGTTCTCCCTACATAATGTTTAATGTATATATTAATATAATTAATAATCATTCAAGAAGATAAGTAATCTTTAAAGAAAATGAATGTTCAGGAATTGAAAATAGAATATTTCTTTTAATGAACTTTTCTACTTTTCATTGAGAAAATTGCTGATATCTCTTAGGAATGTCATATTCAAACAATCTCAATTTCTCACTGTTTTTTGCACCAAGGAAGTTCAATAACTCCAGGGTTTTAATCCGTATCTAGAGATTTGGAATTATCACCACAGGTATCTAAAATATATGTAATTTTCAGAAGTATTAATAGAGTACATTGCATTTATGTACCTGAGACAGAAGCAGAGCACAGAAAATCTTGTATCCAAGTATTAGTACTGTCCTGTGATCTACCTGCAGAATGTGATATGAAAGGATGAGTACTGCCTAGTTTTATTACAAGTTGCTGTTGTAGCTAGAAATAAAATCAAACCTTATGACAATTGTTGTTCAAATGATATGACGGTGATGCAATGGGCTATATATAAAGTTTCTACAGGTAGTGTCAGTATACACAATTACATCATTACAAATTTCATTTCAGTTCTTATCAGTGTGTGCCTGCTACCTGGTCTAGTTAAATTATAGTGAAGACTTAGTTGAAATTCTCATGGAAAATGGCTTTGTATTTTATATTTGCAGCGAATATTTTGATGAATGAATGCTCTTTTCCTAATACTTGGAAGTAAGCTTTTGTGTGTTGTGTTTTGTGTGTTGGCTGTTGGAGTTCCTAGAAAATGGAAAGCTCACTCTCAATGTAGAATGTCAAATTGATGTCTTACTACCATCTTGTGAGAATTGGGATATTAAGCTAATAAACAGATTTTAAAGGACTAAATAACAAGTTTGCAAAGTTAGAGTTTTGAACACACATATAAATAGCATTCATATTATTCAGCAACACTGTGATGCTTTATGCATATGTACATATATCCAATGCATATGTATGCATGTATCCACGCATATTCATATACAGGCAGGATTGGGAGCACGCTAAACCCCCTGTGATTCTGGAAGAAACAGTCAGAGACTTACTACTCCAAGTGGACTGCCACAAGTCCATGGGGCCGGATGAGATCCACCTGAGAGTGCTGAGGGAACTGGCGGGGGTGATAGCCAAGCCACTTTCCATCATCTACCAGCGCTCCTTGTTGACTGGTGAGGTCCCGGAAGACTGGAGGCTTGCCAACGTGACTCCCATTTACAAGAAAGGTTGTAAGGAGGATCCGGGGAACTACAGGCCTGTTAGCCTGACCTCGGTTCCAGGGAAGGTTATGGAACAGATTGTCTTGAGGGAGATCATGCGGCATGTGCGGGATGGCCGGGGGATCAGGCCTAGCCAGCATGGGTTCATGAAGGGCAGGTCCTGTTTGACCAACCTGATCTCCTTTTATGATCTAGTGACCCATCTGCTGGATGAGGGAAAGGCTGTTGATGTGGTCTACCTAGACTTCAGCAAAGCCTTTGACACTGTCTCCCACGGTATTCTCCTGCAGAAGCTGGCAGCCCGTGGCTTGGATGGGTACATTCTTGGATGGGTAAGGAACTGGCTGGAGGGCCGGGCTCAGAGAGTGGTGGTGAATGGAGTTAAATCCAGCTGGCGACTGGTCACGAGTGGTGTTCCCCAGGGGTCGGTGCTGGGGCCTGTCCTCTTCAATATCTTTATTGATGACCTGGATGAGGGCATTGAGTGCACCCTCAGTAAGTTCGCAGACGACACCAAATTGGCTGGGAGTGTGGATCTGCCTGGGGGTAGCGAGGCCCTGCAGAGGGATCTGGACAGGCTGGAGAGCTGGGCTGAAGCCAGGGGGATGAGGTTCAACAAGACCAAATGCCGAATCCTGCACTTTGGCCACAACAACCCCAGGCAGCGCTATAGGCTTGGGGCGGAGTGGCTGGAGGACTGTGTGGAGCAAACGGACCTGGGGGTACTGATTGATGCTCGGCTGAACATGAGCCGACAGTGTGCCCGGGTGGCCAAGAAGGCTAACGGCATCCTGGCTTGCATCAAAAACAGTGTTACTAGAAGGAACAGGGAGGTCATTCTCCCCCTGTACTCGGCACTGGTGAGGCCACACCTCGAGTATTGTGTTCAGTTTTGGGCCCCTCACTGCAAGGAAGACATTGAGGCCCTGGAACATGTTCAGAGGAGGACTACGAAGCTGGTGAGGGGTCTGGAGCACAGGCCTTATGAGGAATGGCTGAAGGAGCTGGGATTGTTCAGCCTGGAGAAGAGGAGGCTCAGGGGAGACCTTATAGCTCTCTATAACTTCCCGAAGGGAGGTTGTGGTGAGCTAGGGGTCGGCCTTTTCTCTCGTGTAGACAGTGATAGAACTAGAGGCAATGGTTTCAAACTGCGCCAGGGGAGATTCAGGCTGGACATTAGGAAATATTAATTCTCGGAAAGGGTGGTCAGGCACTGGAATGCACTGCCAAAGGAGGTGTTGGAGTCACCGACCATGGGAGTGTTCAAGAGACGTTTGGATGTTGTGTTGAGGGATATGATTTAGCTGGGGAGTATTGGTGATGGTTGGACTGGATGATCTTTTAGGTCTTTTCTAACCATGATAATTCTGTGATTCTGTGATTCTGTGAATTCTAAACTTGAAAATCTGTTATGTGTACATTTATGTATATAGACTTGTATTTATATTCATATCTGTCCACTTTATGTATATTTTATATAAATTATATCTTTCAGGCTATCCTACAACCAGTACTATGACCTCCTTACTTGAATCACTGCACAAGAACAAAAAAGCTGCCATGGATAGCTTCCACAGTACTACATTTGTAGATTTTTTACAGATGAAACTATTTAACAAAACCTGCAGGTTTTTTTAGCTTTTTTGAAAATCTTTTTAAATTATTATTATTTTCTTTCAGGCTGCATGACTCAGTAAGAGGTAGTTTTACCCAGTTTTATGCAAAAGAATATTTGCACACATATTATGTCAGTGGTGGCAGGTCCGTGGTATCTTTGTATACAGAAGATTTTTTACATTTGAGTATTCAAATGTTGTTTTATATATGTTAGGGTTAGGGTACCGGAATCAGGAAAACATTAGTATTTATGCTATTTCAGTATTTTCTATAAAGGTGTGGTAATCATCCTCAGAGCAAAGCGTATTTCATATAAATTGCTAACTTGGAAGTTAAATGTTCTTGCTCTAGCTGACAAATTATATTTTCAAATTGATTAGATTCATGTATTTGCGTAAGTATACAAAATATCAATTATGGATGGTACAACTTCAGAGAAAGTTCAAGAGTACTTCAGGAGAAGTTCTCAATACAGCAATACTGTACTGCATTGCCCAATCTCTTAGCCTAATTAAAGCTTAGCCATAGCTATCTGCTGTGGATCTGCAAAAAAAAAAAAAAAAAAGAAAGAAAAGAAAAAGCATTTGAAATCACAACAAATTGAAATGGATTGACCCTGGAAATCTCCATTTAATCTTTTCTTGGCTTTCATCAGCAAATCAGTTTCTATTATGCAATAAGCTTTCAGAGTGATCAGCTAGGATTTCAACTGGTGACTGCAAGTATGCCATATG
>JAPSGF010000061.1:136752-177892 GCA_035772895.1 Perdix hodgsoniae | reverse complement strand
TGACTGCAAGTATGCCATATGGCAAAAAAAGGATTATTCAGAATGCAATTCTTAGGTTATATTATATATATCATGCTTATGGTTTCCGTTTTTATGCTGTACTGACATAGGGCATATGTAGTACTGAATCTTTGTTTTTTATGACTTTTTTTTTTGTGCTGAGCACCAACAACTGAAAAACTGCTGAACAAGAGCAGTTTTTCTATACTCCAATTCCAAAGTACTCCTCTTGAGTATTTTTATATTTGTTTTTCTTTCCAGTGTTCAGAGAAATCTTGTATCCAATGTGAAAAAAAGCACAAAATAAATTTTAAAAATAAAATCTGTCAGTTAAAAGAATCACAGAACTGTGCTTTCACCAGACTGTCCAACTGCTAAATGTAATAGGGTCAATCATTTTCAATTTATACATATAGACTAACTGAATTTTCCCTACTTGGTAGAATTACAGTCTATTTCTTCCTTGTGCAAAGATAGGATGCAAGTGTGCTTACCTACTTTGTTGATAATGCTGCATTAGGAACTCAGTATAAAATAGTAATTGTTAACAAAATCTTGTGCTATATGGCTAGGCATATGACTTTTGACTGTGAAAAGATGACACCAGAATGATCCTACCTGTTACTTGTGGGAATCCGTTCCAGTCTATCGTATTCTAAGTACGTATTCACGTGCACCATTTTTAATAGAATTACAGTAAGCAAAAACTGGCTAGCAGCACAGCACTTCCAGTAGGAAAATAAGGCATTATAAAGAAGAATTATGCAAAGATAATATAAAATGTTTTTAAGTCTTATTAGATATCATCAAAAAGGAGAATTTTGGAGAGAAATTTTGGGAGAAATCTGTCTTTCTAGTAATAAGATTTAATTGTTCAGTACTCACTGTTGTTTAACTCCATAAATGCTGACACAATTTCTATTTGGGATAGCTGCAACTTGTTTGGTAGGGTTATAGATATTTCCTCCTGAATACAGGAATAAAACTAAAAACGTGGTGTGTGCATGGAGAGATATGCAACTGCAATGTACTTTTGTTGTTGAGAGTCTGTGATCTTGCAGGCTGATAAATTTCAAACCATCCTAAAGGCAAAAAGATAGCAAAAAGAAACAGCCAAGCAAGCCACATGGAGAGCATATTTCAAATTAACCTAGAGAGTAGATTTATTAAAATGAAGACTGCTATCTGAAACAGAGTGAAACATGAACTAATCATAAGTTGTCAATATGTTTTCTTGACATATAATGCAGCATGCAGTCTGCCAGAGGGTCTGAGGAGTTTTTTAAGTTCTGCCCTCAGCTACTTTTTAGAGCTTTTCCAAACTGCCCTTTGGAAACCCTAGATGACAATTACTGGTCAAGGATATGTCTAGAGGAAGGCATCTTCCTTTCTATCAGAAGACTATTATCTATCATGTTAATTCACGTGACACGTATTTACGAAGGAGTATGAAAAAGAAATTGTTTGAAAACAGTAAAAACATCAGTGCTGAGAATATCAGGAGTTTACTTTCTGTAATGGCAGCAGGAACCAGTGCAATGAGAGGATGTTACAAAAAGAATACTCGTACATCTCTGAAGATCTAGGCTTGCAGAAAGGCTCCACAAGGGAGGGATCTCCAGCAAGAGATGCTTCCACAGTGGCTATCAGCCCTTAAACTTCTGATCACACAGGTGAATTGCCTCCACCAGTGCTTCCAGGGCTGACCTGGTCTCTTTCAGGTGCTCAATCAGCCATTCAGGCCATGACACAGTACGTTCCATACACTCCACCCCTTCCATGGCATGAACCAATGACTGAGCCAGCTGGAGGGTGAGCCTTCTTTAACACAAGGATCCAAAGAATTGAGTATAATTACCTGTTGTGGTAACTGAACTGAACCTGTTGTGGAACTGAAATTCATGTTCTCTCATGGGCCAGTGCTTGATGGTGTTACCAGAGGCATGAAGTTGTTTGGTGCAGGTCCTTGTTATGTTCCATCAGTCCCACATAGGTCATCACTGGGTGTTGTTCTTGATCTCACAGTGACACTGGAGTGCTTTGATGACAATTTTCTCTTTCTGGTGACCCTAGAAACTCCAAACACTCATGGGAGAAGTACAGATGTTTCAGAGGTACCAAGATGGGAAGGTCTGCCCTCCATGGTGCGATACAGGCTGTTCTCCTGTGCTAGGTCAACACTTCAGCTTGCTCTGCTCTGGGGCATGTCCCAGCCATCCATACCACACCCTTTGGCCAAATGTCTGTGACTGCATAACTATATCAGGTGCCAAAGCAAGGGTCCTGATCTGCCACAGGGACATGATTAGGATCCCCTTATCAGTGAAGACAACAATGTTGACCACAATGTCAGTAGGCCATGCACAGATTGCCTGAGGGACTACCAAACCCCCACCTCCAATAATCTTCTCCAAGGTACAGGTAGTGCCTTGTACTACCACACTACTTCAATCCAACTTGCACCTTCCAGTGCCATTCTGTTCTATGGGTACTGGATTCCAGATTCACAGGGACAGGGAGCAGAAGGTTATTTTCATTGCCAGTTTGGGGTCTTATCTGATTATTAGTGTCTGCAGCTTGGATCCTAAGAAAGGAGAGGCCCAAGTCATCTGAGGTATCCTGAGGGATGCCATCCTTAGGTCTTTCATTCAGATCCCACAGGTTTCATGCAATTTCTTTGTATTTTCCTCAGATGGCTCAGACATCGTATTCCAAGTCACCTGAGGAGGCTTTTTCCTTTTATTAGGGTCTGTAAAGTCCTCTAAATTCCAAGGTTTTGCTGGTACTCGTTCAATTATCTGTATCCCTGCACATCTGGGGGTATTTTGAAATTTTTGATCATCCCTATCTGTTTTCACAGTAGAAGCAAAACATGATTGTCCTAATTGTCCTAATACTGTGCCTTGCTCTCAAGTGCACCGTTTCCCACAGATCAGCCACCAGCTGAGCTGCCTGATGAACAATGGCCTCTGAGGCCACCAGGAAATTCAGTATAGACACTAATGTGCCATACTGATGGGAGGGTGCCTGCTGTAAAATTAGGCTCCTCATACCAGCCACAAATTTTACTAAATCTGGGCTTTCAAAGACTTCCTTGTATATTACCTCTTTCATTCCCAGCTTGCAAATATATGTTTCGAGGTCCTCCACAGAGAACCATAAACCATTATGTACCAGGACCTTGGCCTTGTTAGTCCAAGTGATATCACATGCTGTCATCAGCAAATCCATTACTGAATGGTTTTCCTCATGATGTTGCATAGTGGTGAATAGTCTTCACCTACAAGCAGGGTGAGAGGTAATGGATGCAAGCTTGGAAACTTCTGGTCCATTGACCACAACACTTTCTACCCCCCAAGTCCCATAATTGAAGTAACCACGCTGGTACACTTTCCCTTGGCTTCTGATGGAATCACTGTACCAAATCCATTAATTCAGATGCTGTATACAGGTGAGCTGTTACATGGAGGTGGGCATGGGCAGGGAGCTGCTGATCAGGGGGCACTCCTACTGATCAAAAGGTCTTGTACCTTTTTTGTTTTGTCAGATCTCAAAGGATTCTGCCTCAAGTGGGGCTTCAAGATCTAATCTTATAATTTTTTTCTTGGATTATCCAGGCCCATTGATTCAGCAGCCTCAGTATTTTCCAATGTGATATTATGTATCTGTTTTCAAGGTAAACTCAACTTTTTCCCTGTCAATATGTCAAACAGTCGCTTGGATTTCTCAGTGCAGTCACACAGTAACTGGTTTTCATTTTCTAAAGTACAATTTGAAAGTTGTCCATGATTCAGTGCCATTAATAGTGGCCATGCCATAGTCAACACAGCCAGCTGTTGTTCCTTTCTAATTAGAATGTCTTTATTTAATCCATAGAAATATTCTTCAATGTGTGACAGGGATTTAAAAATATTTCCACTATCCTGCACAGGGCCCCATTTTTCAGCTATGGTCACTATCTCATGACACGGGGATCCTAGAAATCCTGGGATATTCCCCAGCAGAGTTTTGTCTAGGCATACAATTTTCTCCCCCTTGACCTATGATTCAGCAGTTCCCATACACTTGAAAAGTATATTAATGTAACCTTTCTTAACTTACCTCTTACTGCAAGTTTCCAGAAGTGCTCCTGCATACTACTTCTATTACTTGAACAGGGAAGTCACATTAGTAAAAATAACAGATTGCCAATTATGTCTCATCAGATCTTCCACAATATCACAAGAGAGACTTTTTAATGTGGAAGTTTTATTTAGAAATAGCTAGACTATCTGCTGCCATTTAAAAATTTAAGTTCTGGGCAGTAAAGTTGAAAAGTTGAAAATGTGAACTGAGTTTACTAACCAGAGGACAAATATTGTAATCAGAAATAACTAATAATTAAAATACATATAATCCTCTCTGAATGAAAAAAAAACCAAACACAACAAAACAAAACACTTCATTCTTTTCTCTTCTACCCTGTTTTTGTGTTGCTTATTTAAATGATATGTCCAAGGACTCTTTACTGATGAGTTTGCCAGAGGAGTATATATATATCACAATGGAATTAGAACAGGTCTTGTGATGAGTGGCTGAGGGAACTGGGATTATTTAGCCTGAAGAAGAGGAGTCTCAGGGGAAACCTTATTGCTCTCTACAACTACTTGAAAGGAGGCTCTGGTGAGGCAAGGGTTAGTCTCCTTTCCCAGTTAAAAGTGATAGAACTAGAGGGAATGGCCTCAAGTTGTGCTAGGGGAGGTTCAGGTTGGATTTTTTCCTAAGAAAAAAATCTCTGGAAGAGTCATGAGGTATTAGAACAGGCTGCCCAGGGAGGTAGTGGAGCTGTTTAAGGAAAGTGTGGATGTAATACCTAGGGTCATTTTCTAACCTTAATGATTCTGTGATAACATAGTGTAGCATTTGTGTGCATATCTCTTTGCTCAATCTATTGTAAATACTGTACAAACCATAGCTTCTCTGTGCTTTACTAACAAAGATTTCCATATTTTTCACTTGGCCACAAATTCTTCCTCTGGATAGCAATTAAGATATGCCATTATTCACTGTCTTGTTCAATTTACTGTTTTGCTGAATGTCATGTCCTTCAGGTCTGTAAATCACGGTTATATTGTAATGGATTTCACAGTCTCTTAGAAGTATTATATATATTAATGGAATTGTTCTCAACTGCAACATAAAACTAAAATACTCTATTTGTGAATTATCTGAATGATTTTTTGCATTGTTCATACTATCACCTATATGTATTTCTGAGCAGGACTCAACAGAATGTTATACAGATTGTATCTATTTAAGCACTGGCACTGCATTATATGATTTTTTTGTTTTCATTTCTTCTTCCTTTTTTCCTTCTGTGGGGAAAACCTCATCATGGTGGAGAAAGATTCTCATGGTACTTCCATATGATGAAAAACATGGACTTAGCTAAAGACTGTTCTAAATGGAAGTTATTCTATTTTTCTCTTTATATCTTTCACTACATAGAGATGCCTACTTTTTTTCTGCCGAGGGAAGTGAAATGTATTAAACATCTTACTGAAAATAAGATTATGTTAATGTATTCATACTACATAAGGTACTAAAATAATGGGGAAATCAAAAAGTCTATTTACTTCCTTAAATAGAAGATGAGATACATATTTTTACTGCACCTCTATTAATCTGAAATTTCTCCTATCCAATGTTTGAAAACATCTGTGTGATCTCCTAGGTGTACAACAGTTACAAATACTTTCAAGTTCTGTTCTATTTTATTTAAGAAAAATGCTTGTAATTTTTTTCTAAGAATATTGTTTAAATAAATAGACAAATATGAAGAGTTTTTGTTGACTGCCTCTGTATATAGGTGGACTTTATTTCACACAAAGTTGTTTAAAATTGTGCTCTGTGGTTTATAGATAGTTTTCCTCCTTTTTCCACTGCGTTGCAGTCAGACTTACCGAGTCATTTCTGTAAACTTGAACAACATGGACTAGAACACTGAATTCAGAGCTAAAATTTCTCTTGTGACAACAGCTTGCTGGAAGGCAGCTGTGAAAGTACAGTAATAAATTGAAGACCCAGAAGACAGATAAATAGTTTTTCAGTAAATAACTGGATACATGTATTCCAGATAAAATCTAATTTGTGCCACCATTACGTGTTTCAGAAGATAAGCTGACTCGACTAAAAGGCTTGGCCGATTTTGCTGTAAAAGCAACTGTGTCCTCTATAGGGGTTTACAAATGCAATGACAGTTAAAAAATAGGGTTATAGTGAAAGTTAAATACATAAAGGTAAAGGTAAATGCACAGAATCATTGCCTCTTAAGTTAAAGGTCTGGTTATCGTAAGAAATGTTGAGTTAGTATTCAAATGGCTTGCTTGTGAAACTTGGTATTGGCATGGTGGAAACAGGTCAGAACCACAGGCTTGGCAGTTGGCTGAAAGAAACTGGGTATGGGTTAGAACACTAACTTGCATGGTGGTTTTGTGGCTTTTTATCATGAAGGGGAAAAGAAGAGGCAATAAATAACTGCAAGATGTGGGGATTAAAGCAGTATGGCATTCTAAGCAAGTACTGCTCTTGAACATTTCTTGTCAATCACAGATGGAAATTTTAAGTGTAGCTAACCTGGAAATAAGACTCTGTGAAAGCCCTGGAGCATAGTATCTGACAGACTGACTTCACACTGATGAATTTGGGAAAACTGCTAGATTTATATAACTTCATCACATGTATTTTAAATATCAAATGCTGATGTTATAACAGTTCCTTTTTAAGTCAACCTTCCAAAAGCTGGGTAAAAATAGAAATTCTTATCAAGTTAAAATGAATCCCTGAGATTGACATATTCCTGACCAAACTTGGAACTACTGATTCTGAGGATTAATCTGTGAAGATCAGATTCCTGGACTACACTTTTGAGTGTGCTCTATCTTGAACAACAGACTGCATTTATTGAATAAGTGCTGACTGGAAGAAAAAGTTGGAGAGGCTGGAATAATGCCGTCACATGAAGGAGATCTTGAATTTTATATAGGCTTATAGTGTCTACAATTAGCAAATAGGCTTTTCTTGGTTTATGTGGGACCTGTGTACTCTCAGCTGTCTTTATCCACAACTGAAGTATTGCTCAAGAGGTACTGTGACAGCTGTGGCATTCAGAAAAGACATGAAAGCAAATTATTCTGCCTAGTTATAAAGATTGTATAGAATTACTCCTGCATGTCTGTTAATGTAGAAATGGACATTTTTACTCTGACAGTAATGGACTTGTCTAAGTACATGCAGAATATGGCCCCTTTACAGCTAGTATTTTTCAACACTCACTGACACTGGCAGTGGCTATTTAATAGCTTTCATTTGTTTGCATGCAACCCAGGATGCTGCTGGGAGCTCATGATGGCACCTTTCCTCAGTCATAACATATTAGAAGCCAATCCCTTTGGCAAAGTTATTTCCATAGATGTTCAGCTCTCTTGTAAATAGAAGAGCTGTTGTTCATCTTTGTGGCAGAGTGAGCTGTGAGTAAGGAGTTGAAGAAACTCCTTAAGATATGGGGAACTACACCAGGCTCTTTTGAAAACACATCAGAAGACAAATGTTACTAATGTGCTGTTTTATGAATATTCTAGCTTACTATCCTGAAAGCACTTTGAAATAGCTAGATTTAACTTGTAGAATGGAATATTCAATTGGAAGGGACCTTCAAATGTTATCTCTCATACAACCGCCTTAAAACTCATGTGCTTATCAAAAGTATATATATTGACAAGGGCATTGTTCAAATGCTTCTGAAACACTGACAGGCATGGGGTATGAACCATCTCTCTAGGAAGACTCTCCCAGGGTTTGACAATCCTCGTGGTAAATAAATTTTTCCTCCCTTGAAACAGGAAGTATTCATAACTCAGCTGAAATAAAAGTTAAATGTTTACATACAAGATAATTCTTTTCACCTTGGTTAGCTACAGTGCCTGTTTAAAGTGATCTATGTATGTTTACCAGTAATCTATCTACACTTAGTATTGACTAGCCATGTAATTAATGATGTAAAGTTTTCACATTACTAACTGAAGTGACTCAACTGATGTGTGGATCGAGTGCCTTTATACTTTCTGATGCATCTCTCTCTCTTTTTTAAGCATAGAATTATTTTTTTTCATAGAATCATAGAATGACCTAAGCTGAAAAGGACCTCAAAGATCATCCAGTTGCAACTCCCCTGTGTGGGACATGATGGAGAGCAGCTCAACAACGTCACAACAATCATTGCTAACAAAGTAGTTATAGGACTAGTTATAGGTTTATTACAGAGGTGCACACACTGGATGCAAGGGGGAATCCTTCCGCCTACCTTGCATACTGGGAAGCAGAAACGTTACATACTTGTAAGTCAAGCCCATACATACTAGATAGATTTCCTGGAACCCATCTACATATTCATTATTTTTCCAGGAATATATTCACATAACGTCCCTCCCCTGGCACATACGTCGTGTATAGTGAGGGTCTCCACTGGTGGTCTTTGGGGATGAAGTTAATTGTCTTCCTCTCTCTGGCTTTTCACCTTTGGCTCACTTTGCACCAGAAAACCGATCCTTGCTGATGATGTCTCAGCATTTACTCATGTTTGTTCCTCTTTCTGTTATCTATGGAGACTAGAGCTTGCTGTGGTGGGCCTTAAACAATGGGTAAAATTAGATTAGAGCTTATCTTTCCTGCTGCGGTTTGCAAAAGGCTTAGTGAGCCTTAAGCAATGGGCAAAATTTAACCCCCTTTCATCACAACTAGTAAAAAACTTATTAGCTTCCTCAACACCAGCTACAAACCATTAAAATCAGTCAGCCATAATGTTTTATTTTAATGGAAAGAAAAAAGAAATCTGTTTATAAGTGAAAGATACTCTTGTAAGAAAAACTACACTACCTACTATAGAAAATAACAGCTCTAAAATCAGGACCCTGCTTACTGAACTTTACTTCACATCTGCAAAGCAGTGTATTTTCACCACTTTCAGCTGCGCTCCTGCTCTAAAGCATTTGACTGAGTATCAGAGGAACTCAGACATAGCACAACTTTCAAACATATTTTCAATGTTGTTAGGCCTTCTCATTCTGTGCAGTCTTTTATCTTAGAATTTTCTGGAGCACTGAACAACAGCTACAACACCATAAAAGTTCAGAAAAATATGCTGCATCAGTGCCAAAAGCTGGAAAGAGTGAGGGTCCAAACACAAGCATATGTCTCGGCAGCAGCTTCCCGCAGCTCCTGCTCCCACACTGAGTCCCGAGTGCTTGCGGTGGTAAATGAGCCGTAGATTCAGGGGCTGCAGGCTCTGCTGCGAGTTGCTGAGCTCCGATAGCTTCCGCTCTAGCGGAAGCTTTTGTTGTGCAGATTCTCTCCAAAAGCCCACCCACACCGACTATTGAGAAACTATTGAGAAATAGTGCCAAGGTCTTGCAATCACGAGGACGAGGAACGCAGATTTTCGTAACAGAGCTCAACAAAATACTGAGCCCGAATTCAAAAACCAAAATCACAGGGCAGGCGTGAGCCCAACGCAATCTCTGAACGATGTGAAAGTCTCCCTCCTGCGCCGCTTCTTTGTGAATCACTTGCCAAACATCATGCAGATGGGGGTCTGCAAGTCTGGCTCCTCCGTCAGACTCATTAGTCTGGGGTCTAAAAAGTAAACCGATCTCCGGGGCCCCAAAAGGTCTTTATCCACAGGGTCAGAGCGCGTAGCTGCATTCCACAGCCTCACTCCGCTTTGTCCCACGTTTCTGTGTCATATCCTGTAGCCCCATCTACTCTACATTATGAGAGACCCACACCAAAAGTTGCCTTAAATCAAAGCTTTCCACTTCAGTGTGGTGCTTCTGCAGAATCGTTTCATTATTTCGCAAACTGCCTTCTGTTCCTTTTTTTATACTTGTTTCCATTGCTCCCCGTTACTCACCTCCGTCCTGCAGAAGTGATCGTGGTTGTGCAGCCTGGTCCTGCTTCCTTTCAGCAGTTTTTGGGACAGGTTCATTTCAGTGGCCCTGGGTTGTACTTCCTTTCAGAAACCCTGATTCCTTGCCACTGGTCAGCTTGATAGCTGATTATATCCCAAGGCTGACTCTGATACAGGGTCCCTGTTTGGGCACCATTTGTAGCAAGTAAGGCACAGATTCCATTGTTGGTGCAGAATGAAGTCCTTTTTATTTTTGGTGCTTAGAACCTTTTATACACCTATAGCAACCCCTTAGTTACGTGTACCAGCCAAGCCCCTCATACCTTTTATACCCCTATAGCAAGCCCTTAGTTACATGTACCAACCAAGCCCCTCATGCATGTTTACATCTGGCACAAGTAGCTGCCAAGCTTGTTTACTTGCTTGCATGGTCTTTTGTTCGTAATGCCTTTGTTTGTTCCACAACTGTCCAATTCTGGATTGATGTTAACTCCAATTTTATTTAATCCACTCCTAACCGGATACCTTGTCTTGGATAACCTATTGAAGAAAGATACTTGCAATTCCACAGCAAACTGAAATTAATGAAACATATTTATAGAAAACTTCTTCAAACCATCAAAATTCCAAAAAAGAATAGAATAGGGTTTGTCATGCAAAGTTTTATTTATGCAAAGTTTTATTTATTATCACATGTAAGGCTTTCTCTTTCTCTGTGGTTTGCTGAACCAAGGTGTGACTTAGCTGGAAAACTTCTGTTTGGGATAAAAGAGTGTGAAGGAAATTAGAGGTTCTTCATATTAGCAAAATATACAGGCTTGGTGTTTTTACAAAAATTTATCAATTTATTATGTACATTCACTGTAGTTTTCTATCTACTCTTGTATTAATTTTGTTAGAAAACTCTGCCTTGAAAGAATGGCAAAAAGGACAATTTGGGGAGCTAGCTGAGAGATCATTTTCATGCACCACTGATTACAGAATCCCTCTGCACACAATTTCACACTGCTTTCTGGAGTTAGTCACTTGTGAAATTGTGATGGCCTGCACCTTGAGGAAATTTAGCTCATCAACTGCAAATAATTACATTTAGTCCCTAGGTATAATCTTACACTCTGACTCTATTTATTTATAGATACGTGTGTTACTAATTTAGAACAGAAGTAAACTTTGCATTTTTAACAGCTATATGTGGGTAGGTTCATAATCAGATATACCACTGATATAAATTGTAAAAACGTAGTCTATCAAAACAGCAGCACTTGGAAACAGAATATTGTCCTAACCGGTTATCTTTGGTTTTGCAGACTTTTGAATATTATTTTTGCAGCTTATAGTAAAATTTGCTGGTGAGTATCATTAATTAAGATTGGCTTCAGAGATAGATGAGTTAGGTTTCTTGTACAGGCAGTGGTGTGGGAGACATATCTGCAGGTAGTTCATGCCTTTAGGTCTGGGAGCAGAGAGATCGGCTTTCTGGACTCCATTTTTCTGAAGACTTCCACCTCCTCAGCCCAGCAACTGCAAAATTCAAATTATTCCTCCATCTGGGATAATCAAAAGCGCTGTCCCTAAAACATAATTACTTCCCCAGTTTGGGAGTCCTTTCTTAAGCCAAAGGTTAGGCATAACATAGATAAACTTATGTATTTAGGAGCCTGAAGACGGCGCATGAAGCCGTAAAGTGCAGCCTGTACCCATGCTTGTCAGAGGAATTTCTTTGTTCACTGTGGGAGATTTGGACTAGATGACCCTTAAAGGTTCCTTGCAACCCAAACAATTCTACGATTCTAAAGTATGGACTGTGGAGACAATGATGGCACTTGCTAAGAACCCAAAAGCTGTCTTTCTCACCATCGCTTACTTACTATAGATGCAAAGAGAGCTCCTATTCTTAAAATCAGTTTCGGGATGAATGAGCTCGAGTACTATGCACACTAAAAGGATCTCAGAGATGTCTGGTATTTAAACTTTGTAGAGTAAAGCATTATGATTTACAGAATGTAGAAAGGTGCAATGAGTATTTTTGTAATAAAATTTCATGCTCCCAAAAGGAATATGAAAAGTATTCTTTCTGCATGAAGACAGTTTTTCAATGGATTTGATTATGTTTCAATAAACAGATCATCAGTCAAGAAATGAAAATCCAAGTTGACTTGATTAATGGAATGATAACACCAGAATCCTGTTGTTATACATGAATGTAACATAATGGAGTGCAATTTACATTCCCTAATACAAACTTGTAGAATCTAATCTTTCTTACAGATAGCATTGTTGAAACTTTAAATACCATACAAAAGTATTTTTAACATATTAATCACCACACCTACATTTATGTGCTCCCTACAGTATTTCTATGTTTTGTACCAGAATCTCTTGAGACATTTTCAATCTATCTTACAGGAAAAGTTACAATTGGCTTTAGTTTTGGTGCATAATCAGCTTTAAATATGCATTATATTTTTTGGCAGAAGAACATGTTAATATTAATGGAAACATTATATCTCGAATTTCAAATGGTACTTTTCTGCATCCTAAAAAAATTATTTTAACTGTTTAACAAGAGGCTATTAGAAGAAAGGATTGGATGATAAAGAATTTTGTCCATATTTTACCAATTTTCTTTTTGCAAATCAATACTGTAAGCGAAGATTTAAAACACTTCATAAAATTCAGATAAGCGTGTGTATAAACACTCATGTTCCAGCTAGATTTATACTGTCTGTTTATAACATTGGAGAATGGTGTAGACTGACAGCAACAACTTTGCAGTTTGCAATTCAAGGTTAATACAAACCTGCAAAAAGTATTCATTGTTAAAATGTCAAGACCTGATGAGAAAGGATTTTTCTTTTTCTGTGGCCCAATAAGCATTCCTGTTCAGAGATTTTAGAAAGGGAGTATGCAATCCATCCCTGCTATGTCTGTCTCTGTTTTTAGCTGAGAGAGATGTGGCTGGAAATGCTGGGGCTGCTACTGGATGGGAGGAGGGAGGCTAAGATGTTCTGCTCACGTTAAATTCACCAGCTACTGAGCACTGATGTGGGGAGAGAAAAGTGGGGTAGTGCTAGTGAAAACCCTTGTTAAGTTTAAAGCTAGAAGAAATTAGTGGGTTTTTTGTTTGTTTGTCTGTTTTTTATAAAATTCTTCCAACAGCCCTGTATCTGCATGAAATTGCTTTCAAGGTTACCCAGAGGATACTTACTCTATTGAATCTGAACATGCAACATAGACATTCTGCCCAAACTTTTTGCAGAAAAAGTTATTTATTCACCCCTCAAGCTCTTGTGAACCTCTCTTTGTCTGGTAATTATTGTTCCTCCAGTACCTGATTGTTAAGAGATGTGAAGAAAATCTCCCAGTGACCAGCAAAAACACAAGACTCATGATTTATTGTATCTCCAGGTAAAAATTTTTCTCGATATCACTAGAAAATGTTCAGCAGTAGTTGAAAATGCTCTGTTCAAATAGCCACGTGCTCTGCCACTGAGCTTTTAAGGGGAGATTTTTAAAGTTGACACCTTTCAATTCCATCTTGTTTAAGGAAGTGTTTACCTCGTATCTCTTACTGTTTACTTACATAAGATTTTCTAAAGATGAAGCTTTTAGCATAGGAAAGCTAAAACGTAATTGTTGTTACCACATATTACAGACGAAATATTTTTAGGAGAAATTTAAGTCATAGAATACTCAGAATTGGAATGGACTTTTAAGGGCCATCTAGGCCAATCCCCTTCAGTGAACAGAAACATCCAAAGCTCAGTCAAGCTGCTCAGAACCTAGTCCAGCCTGGCCTTGAACGTCTCCAAGGACAGAGCATCCACCAGCTCTCTGGGCAACCTGTTCCAGTGCCTCACCACTGTCACTGTAAAATACTTTTCCTTTATTGCCAAACTAAATTTTCTCTCTTGAAGTTTGAATCAATTTCATTTTGTTCTATCAGCATAGACCATGCTGAAGAGCTTGTCCCCTTCTTTCTTGTAGCTCTCCATTAGATACTGAAAGGCCGCTATCAGGTCACCTTGGGATCTTCTCTTCTCCTGGCTGAACAGCCCCAGCACTTTCAGTCTGTCCTTGTAGGGAAGGCGTTCCATACCTTTGATCATTTTTGTGGCCGCACTCTGGATGCACTCCAACATGTCTCTCCTGTGTCACATCTGGATGCAGTACTCCAGGTGAGTTCTCAACAGCACAGAGTAGAGGGGCAGGATCAACTCCCTCAACCTGCTGGCCACACTTATTTTCACTTGCAGTGTACAATTGGGTTTCTGAGCTGTGAAAGCACATTGTTGGCTCAACTCCTAAGTGCTGGCTATAGCTTGCCATATAAGGGACTGGAAATGAATAGATTCAGTCTACTTATAACCTTTTTGAAAGATGTTGTGCACACATTAGCATACCAGCAAATATGCATATGCATGTTCAAATTATCAACCTCACCAGTTGTTTGAATGCCACCAGAGGGTTGGCCAAAACTTTAGAGAAAATATAACAAAATGCTCAATTCCAAAGAATTTCACTTTAGGACAATTTAGGGATAATCAACTGGAAAATGTGAGTAAAGAAAACAGTGCAGATGAATAGATCAGTTTAGTTTGTGGCTCACCATTTTCTTTCTTTGCATTTTGGAATTTTTTTCATGTTCACCTATAGTCATTTTGTTTATTTAATATTTTTAGAGTAGAAGGACTGGAGACTGCAACAAAAATGAAAATAAATAAATAAATAAATAAATAATAAAAAAAGGAAGGTAAGAGGTGGTCCAGACTGGAACAGTTGTAGTTTGTGGCCTCATTGGCAATATTCTGTCCTGTGCATCTGGTATCTGCCACTGTGGTTCATCAGCGATCTGAGAAAAAACTATGCTACAATTTGCTGCTGCTGTGGTGACAAAGTACAATCTCAACTCATCCACGTACCCAAAGGGAATTCAATCTCAACTCACTTACTTAAATGGGATTCTTAGCATGTGGCTTTGTCACAGTGCTATTTTTACATTCCGTTTCTTTGAACTTTTTAAATAATATATGCAAAATGAATTTCAGGGCCATTTCAAATGGAGACTTTTGTACTGCTCAAGATGAGAGGTTGTTGGCCTCAAATGATGGCTTTTATGATATTTATGACAGTGTCTTGTAGTAGTTAGGAGAAATTAGTTGGATGAGAAACTAGATCAAAGGGTGAGAATAGATGAAGATCTAGTCAACATCAGAAGTCTTTAGTATATTTACTCTGTTATCCAATGACTTCTGCTTTCCAACAGCTTACTGGACCATAGTGGATTGACAACTGCTCATCCCCTAAAGAAGTCTTTTCTTAAAACATGAAGAGTGAGAACTCAGTAATTAAACTGCAGATTAGAAATATGAACAAAAAATATTTTTTTAATATTATTTTCTTTATCAGATAATTTTTGCAAAAAGGAGAAAAAAAGAGCATCTTATGTTCCAATTTATGTGAATGCGGGTTAATCTAACACAGGTTTTGTTTCCAGTGTTAGACCACCAATAACAACACAGTGCATTAAAACTCCTCTCTGTTCATAGAATCACAGAATCATAGGCTGGATAGGACATACAAGATCATCTAGTCCATCCTCCCATTACCACTGCTACCACAAGCTACTAAACCATATCTCATAGCACCTCATCCAGATGCCTCTTGAACACTGCCATGGATGGAGACTCCACCACCTCCCTTCGCAGGCCATCCCAGTGCCTGAGCACTCTCTGAGAGAAAAAGTTTTCCCTTATGTCTAATCTAAACCTCCTCTGGTACAACTTGCAGCCATTTCCCAGTCCTGTTTGTTGCCTGGGAGAAGAGGCCAAACCCCTCCTCATCACAACCTCCCTTCAGGAAGCTGTGGAGTGCAATGAGGTCTCCCCCGAGTCTCTTCTTCTCCAGACTAAACAATCCCAGCTCCCTCAGCCGCTCCTCATAGGACTTGTGCTCCAGACCAGGTGCGAACATCTAAGGTGATGACAAGACTGTAGGGTGTTTAAACTGTGCTGCTAATCTGCCAGCTCCCCTCCTGCTGTTTCAGGAGCCCACCCACAAGCTGCCAGCTCTCTAGCATAAGCACAGTGCTGTTGCTGGCTTCAGACAAGTTTTGTTTTTCAAACAAAAGCTGTTTTTTGTTTTTTTTAAAACAGCTTTTTTGTTGGCCTTTTTACTTTGCTTTTTACTTTGCTTAGTGCAGTTTTATGAGCTCTGAAGGTAGTCTCCGCAGCAAAAAATGGTCATTACCATTAAATGGCTTTGTTACCACTCTTTTTTTTTTTTTTTTAATAGCTGTGACTTGTCTAGCCTTATGTGCTCTGTAGAATGGTAATTAATTTTGACTAAAAGTATCAGTAGTAGCTAATTAGTATGAAGTACAATTACATCTGTTACACCATCCAGATTTCTATTCTTTTCAGAAAATATTTAATAATGATCGTTTGTAGTATGCTTTTAAAATGAATATTACTCAGGTAAATTTTGAAGATGGTTTGAAATATAAATTTTAAATTCTGTGCAGTTTTATGAATGAAACTGAAATTTGCTTTTCCATACTTATTTGTATTTTAAGAAACAAAATACAATGCTTGCAAGAATGATCAGCTAGAATTCTAACTTTTAAAAATATTGTGGGCTGATCTATTTCTATATTTCCCTTTTATCTTCCTACACCGAATTCTGTATTGACCATAACATTAAATTCAGAGATACAACCTTGTCTACAGATTGATCTGAGAATGGTGAGCGAAATATACCCTGACATCCATTTTTTCACATGCTGTAAAACTTTGGATCGAGTCACTTCATCTGGAGGTATTCAGGCCAATACAGATGGGGCCCTGGGCAACCTGATCAAATGGGTGGCAACTCTACCCATGGCAGGGAGACCTGAACTAGATGATCTTAGAAGTCTCTTCCAACTCATCCCATTCTATGATTCCATGATCTCTATTTCCCCTTAGTACTTGTTGAGTAAGAAATCTGCAGTCTGAAGGCTGTAATCATCCTTGCTAGGCTCTCAAGAGATCTCGAATTATTAAAAATCTTGTTCACAGATGCAGTAATACGCTGGTTCTCCTGTCCTAGTACTGACGTCTGGTGGTGAAGTTCCACAGGAAACAAGAATAAGAAGCACAAACAGCACTATACAATAACAACCACTAGCTCTTCTGAGAAGAAATTTAGATGTGGTAAAAGGAGAATATACCTAGACTAGTGCCGAAGTCAGTTATGATTGGGCCACTTGTCACAGTGGATTGTTTAACAAACAAACAAACAAACAAAAATCCCTGTAAACAGGATGCAGAAACTCCCTTAGCAAGTGAATTATTACTTTTCAACCCCTGAGAGATGGCAGACTGCTGAAAGGAGAGAAAAGGAACATACTGGCTGTGGATTCAAGGTAGCTCCAGCAGGGCATCCCCTGCTTCAAAGTGCACTTTTCCTCTCTCTTCCCCAGCAGCCTCTCTCCTGATTTTATTCTCTCCAGGGTCTGTAGGGTTTTTTCCACTTGCATACTGTTCCTGTGCAGCTAACACATACAGAGCCCAAGTGGAACACCTGCTTACGAACAAGTTTTTGCAAAAACAAGATAAGCTACTAAAGTCGGCTCTCTCTACAAGATATTTGTGGCTACAGCCACAACACAAATTCTTTGTTCCATCCCAGGATCATTCTTCAGGAGCCTTTATGTTGCTGACACATGCTACGCCATGATCTTGGGTTAGAATGCACTGGTCCCTCAAAACTGTCAGAATACTTTGTTCCATCCCAGTATCATTCTTCAGTCAGGGGCCTTCAGGTCCCCAGCGCGTCAGTTTTGTTTTCCTCTTAGCTGTAATTCTTTGTTGTTTATGAATTGAAAGCTTGTTCAATAAATCAGTCCACTAGTATTTTAGACAAAGATTCCTAGAAACAAAAGTGAATTTTTCAAAGATTATTTTTAGACTGTTATATGCGATTATAAATAATTCCATGTCTGGAAGATGAATCCAAAAACTGCTAGAAACAAAAGGGAAAAATAATTTAGAATAATATTTTTTTTAGGCTGTTATATGTAGTCATATATAATTCCATGTCTAGGTTATGAATAATCTCAAGAAGATTGTTTGGAATAGGCTGATTAGATATTTGAACCTAAGGCTTTGACTTTTATTACCTCAAAGAAAAAGTGTAATTTTTTCAGGAGTTTGAGTAGTAGTTTGGAAGTGGTTCAAAGGGCTTGTAAGTAACTTGAGATTTGTTTATGCTACTTGGCCTTCTTTCCTCTTTTTAACTGAAACAAATATAATGTTTTTCGAAGCTCACACTGTGCTGACGAATACCACAAAAAAAGAAACACACGTAGCACATGTACAGGCAGATAAGAAGATGGGAATGCTTAACAAATGATGCAAAGTACAACTGTTCTACTTCTACCATCAGGACAGCAGTTATGTGTGCATGGGATCAGGCAGGGTCTATTCAGAGAGCATGGGAAGCAAACGCATACTCTCTGCCTTCTTTAGCATGCTAGCATCCATGTGTTCTGCATGAAGCCTCAAAGTCAGTATCAAGTGAGTGAATTTCTCACTCATATAGTCAAAAATAACAAAGGTGGACAGAAATTAGGCAAAGCTAAGAGTGTCCATCCACCATACAGCATGAACCAAGCACATGCTTATAATATCATGCCATGGAGCAGTTCTTGGGCAAATGTTTGGAGTTCTTTTTCCTGCAAACTTATTCTGTCCATCATGTCTGTTTTCCAGTTAGTTCTATTTTCACATCCCCAACAGAGAAATTGCAGTCTACTAATGTTTTTTTATATACCAGTTAAGCATTTTTATTGCTACACACTGCATCAATTAGGCATTCAGTGTTCACCATGTAAGTGTGAAGGCTGTGGAACTGATTGAAGAAGACAGTACTGCATTTAAGGTTTTTCTTTATCTTTATCTTTTTTTTTTTTTTTTTTTTTCCCCTTCAGAAAACCAATTTTTATCATTTTTAAGAGACATTCCTTAGTGCAGATATTTTTGCCTATTGGTAGCATGTGATGTTGGAAAGACACTTTCCAATTGCAGTATTTACAAAGCTTTTCTTTTGTAACCCTAATTACAGGTTAAGTGCATTTTTAGTTCCTGAGATGGGTAATGAATACAATGATATAAAGTAATCAGAGTGCTTTTTGCTGTGGTTTCTTGCCAGTAGTGAAAAAATGTTACATTTCCATTAATTATGAATAGCAA
This sequence comes from Perdix hodgsoniae, assembly GCA_035772895.1. Classification (NCBI taxonomy): domain Eukaryota; kingdom Metazoa; phylum Chordata; class Aves; order Galliformes; family Phasianidae; genus Perdix; species Perdix hodgsoniae. The sequence continues at coordinate 158,716 of JAPSGF010000061.1, read as the reverse complement.
TAGTAACATGCAAGTCCAATAAAACATGTCATTTAGAAAAACCTTTCAGATAAGCGTAGAGCTGTTTTTTTGTTATTACTTTAATATGGACTGTCTCTAATATGGCTGTTAGAAAATCCACTTTTGTAAATCAAAATGTAACATTTGAGTGTGTCATACTGTTCAATGAAAACAGTAGGTAATGACCCTTCTAATGATTAACACACATTGTGGTGCTGGTTATTTTCAGCTCTCAGGAGGTACCCACAGGAACACAGATATTTTAACATAAATCAAAGAAAAAAATAATTACTTTATGCTGAGAGTGAAATTAATCTCCTCACAGCATGTATGGTATTTTCAGTGATAACTCTAGGGTGCTCAGCCCTAATCCCACAGCTGCAAACAGCAGTGCCTTTCGTTCCCTGAGTTGCACCAGCTCACCCGTCTCATGCAGATGCTTTAAGAGAGCCTAATCCTTCATATCCATACAACATGCCCAATCCATATTAAGATATTAATGAAACACATAATTGAATGATGTATCTTGAAGGGAAAAAAAAGTAACAAATTTAGATGAAATTTATTGATAAGCTAGTTTTTCAGAAAGAAACAAAAACACTCAGTCTTGTCTTTGTGTGGTCTAACATGTATACTAATGCCCTCAAGTATAGTTATATTTCAAGTAGCTCCCTATTCTACCTAGCATTTTCTCTTCTAATGCTGTTTCCAGTCAGGCAACACAAACTCCTTGGCAAAAAATGTTGCAAAGGTGGGATTAGATAATGCCATACTTCATCAGAATAAGTCATTTCTTATTGATTTCATGATCTTAGTTTATAGACAGGATTTCAGTAATGTTGTTTACAGAATACTGACTGTGATGGCAGGTGGTAAAATCAAACAATTATTCTTAACTACAAGAAAAATTATTACTATTTTATTTTTCTGAAATAATTGCCTTGAAGTTGTTCTTCTCTATAATTTTCAGCATTGCTCTGCAGTCTCCATTTAATCAGCAAATAAAGGCAACAGGAAAATGGGCTTAGAGTTCATCCTGAAAAACATGAGAAGAATTAGAAGATCTTTAGAGAACTAATGCTTTTCATTTTGACAACCCCAGTTTTCAACTGGGCCTTCAGGGTGTTCTTTTTCCCCCTCATTTCTTTAGGATTTGAAAAAAAAAAAGAAATGCATGTAAGATGGATTACTTTGGTTCCAAGCCTGTGTGTGCCATTAAGTGCAGCATTGAGCAATTAACTTCTGCAGTTAAAAGTTACACTCAGATTCGAGGAGTAATAATTGACATGAAAAATTTTCCAAAATTCCAGTGGTCTGAGCTTATCTTCCAGAATGCTTCTGAATAAAAGCCTGTGAATTGAGACAAGACTAACCAGGAAATTCTGTAGAATAGGCTTCCTAGAACATAGTGTTGAAAGACCAGAACATGTGATAACATAGGAGATTTCATTCTCGACTAATGCTTGATATACTCATGTACAAAGAATTTATACATAGCTCATAAAGGCTGTATTGTTCTGAGTGTTTGTCACCTGCTTTTTGCTTCTTCTTAACAAGCTGTGTTCCTGGATTTCTTTTGGTTCTGTTTTCAGCAGGTCATGCTTCATTAACAGAATGAGAAGTAATACCTTTTGCAAGCAATAATGTCAAGGTACATGCAAGTTACATGAGAGGACTCACAAGGAAAAAGAAGCTTTCTAGGCCCTTATATCAGCATCACTGTCAGCTTCGCTAATGTAGCTGACCCTTCATTATTCCATAGTGTTTGATCAAATGAACTGCTGTGTGTCACTCTAGGTGTGCTGTGATGTCACTGCAAATATTTTATTCCTACTTTTCATTTTCACTATCTGAATGTCTGCATGAGAAATGGAAGAATCAGTTTTTGAATTAATGCTGTGCCATATTAAGAACTTGATCTAAAAGGGTTTTTCAACCTAATACTTTAAAAGTGTTTTTTTTTGTTTTTTGTTTTTTTGTTTTTTTTTTTTTTGTAGTTTGCTTGTTTTGTTTTTCTCTTGAAAGGAAGCAATAGCAATTAGGTGATAACTTCATTAACTTTCCAATGCATTTTCTAATTCCATTGTGTTTATTCTAATACTGATTACTTCAACCAAATTGGAAATCTTAGTCCAAGACAAAGGACAGATAAGAAAGTGTATTGCAGGTCACGAGAAGAGAGATCATGAGAAGAGAGTATAAATGCAGGCAGGTCTGGAAAATATCTATTGCCTCTCCTTTCTTTTCCTTTCTTCTTTTTTCTTCCCTTTGTTTTTCTTCCTTCCCTACTTCCCTTTCTTCCTTTCTTCCTTCCTGTTTGCCTTCTTTCCTTCCATCCCCTTCCTGCCTTCCCGCCTGCTTGCCTTTCTGCCTTCCTCCCTTCCTTCCTCCCTTCTTCATATAATTCTAATTCACATCATCTCTTCATCTTTAACTGTGGATATATATATATATATTTTGTCAGTCTGCATGTTACCAGTTACTAGACAAAAAATGTTGATGTTGCAAAGCTGTGAGCAGTAGAACAGCTGATGTAGCTGTAGAACATGACATGCTTGAAGACAGGTTTTAAATTCTCACACCTTACTGAGCTTTGATTGCCTCCAGAATATTTACTTACATTGCTGCCTTGCTGCAAACCACACAAACTAAGTAAATTTGGGCGTCCCCTTCCTCATGCCTGCCAGGATACTAAAGGGTTTGCTGCAGATATTTTTGATGTATGCATGGCATTATCTCATACAAACAGCTATCTGGATTTTAGGCCATAATGCCTTCTGATAGTGGGATGCACGGATTAAGATGCTCTAGGGTATGAATTTCTGTTTATTTTCCTTTGGTTCACTAACAGTATTCGTCTACATTGAGCTTTTTTTTTATCTTTTACACTTTTCTGTATGAAATTTAACTCTTTCAGCTTTCAGCTGTAGATAAGAGTGTTGTTCAACATGAGAATTTTTTTGTAACATCCTGGGTAAGATTCATCAAGCACTCCCAGCAACAGACAGTCAGCCTTCCTGCTCTGGAGACAGATCCATACCACCTTTGGATATATTTCTCTAGGATTTTCTAATTCCAGAGACAGTGGGGAAACCAGTGGTAGAAGCATGTAGATGAGCGGTTTGCTTGGCTGTTGTACAAGAAACTCTCCAAACATCAGCAATTGCCTTGTCCTTTTCCTTCTGAAGATTACATAAAAGAAGAGAGTAAGAGTATCTGGAAATTGTCTAAAAACTTTTTACTTGTTGGACTTCTTTCCAGTTATGACACAGGAAAAGGTAATAGTCATACCAGGCTTGAATTTTTACTAACAAAAAGGTAATCATAGTCCTGAAAAGTATGTTTCATTTTTGCTAAAACCTTATTAAAAAATGAAAATAAACCTAAGAGGTATATACAAGGCTGGCATCTACATACATCTTCTCAGGGGATATATAAGGAAGGTTTGAAACCGTTGACACAAAGCCTATTCCACTGCTATTATGTGAATGACAGTGGGTAATTACATTCTTGAAAGATTGCAGCCTTTGACATACAATAAATGAAAAGTGCATCTGAGGTTCCACATCCATCTTGGCAATCTCTGTGCTGTATTTTGCTGGTTTATGACATTTTGCACAGAGTAGGCAGGTGCTCATCAGTAGATTAGCATTTTTTACTTGTTATTCATTCTTTAATTTTAGCATGTGATTTGCAACAAATATAAGTTCTGAAATTTAGTTTGGATTTGCCCACCCTTGCCATTTTTCTCTTCATCTCTTACTTAATCACAAGTCATTGTTGAAAAAAATATTGCCCTAATGAGCTTCTTCACTCATTTCATGGTGATAGTGATGTCATGTTATTTACTCTGTAGAATACAAGGAAGTTATCTCCAAACACCAACTTGTAAAAGTCAGAGCTGCAGCTAGAGGAAGGACTTGCACAACATACAAAAAGGCCATAACAAAGGCTAGACTGTGGTTTCAAAGGGCTGGATGCCCATAAAACATTTTGCATTTCTGTATATTGACAGAGTAGAAAGACTATGTCCTGTAAGGTACACCAAGAAAAGTAAGAACATCTCAGTACTAATTTTAATTTTCTAGCTATAGTTTTCTTCACTTGCCAGCAGGCTCCATGAAATTTAATATAATCATTATATTTATTTTAAGTGGAGACTGGCAAGAAAAGGGAAAACCTGAACACCTAATTTTCTTAGTGTCTTTTTTTTTTAGTAGTTGCCATTCTGTAGTGGACAGCATGTTCTGAATTACATATTAGACTGAAGACACAGGATATCACTTGGAGGACTGAAAATCTAGAGTTTGAAATCTGTAATACCATATTCTAGAAGGTTTGTGGAAAGAGATACTCAGGGAAAATACTATCCTGTCTGCAGTGGGATAAGAGTGGGGATGAATAGAGCCCTACCCTCTGGGAGACCAGATATCTTCCTTCCCATGCACATCATGGGAATGTAATATACCTACAAAGCTCACTTGTTGCTACACTCATCTCCTGTTGTTTTTCTACAGATGTCAGGTTGGCCAAATACAACTTAATGAACCAAGCAGCTGCCATCCATTACCTATTGAACTATTTCTCAGAAAAAAATGTTTCTAGTTCTTTTTCATCTAGGAAGTGCTTCTGTTCCTGAATGTCTGTATGTTATCACTAGTTATATCCACTCATTCATCAAAAACTCTTACCTCTTCATATAACTTGAGATTACCCATGAACCAAATAACATGCCTAAAACTGCTGAGAATGCTTTGGAATTGTATAATAGAATCGCTCAGGTTGAAAAGACCCTCAAGATCATCAAGTGCAACTGCAACCTAGCTACATTACTTTAATAACCCACTGATAAGTCATGTCCCTAACACCACATCCAAATGGATTTTAAACACAGTCATGGTGTCTCAACCACCTCCCTGGGGAGCCTATTCCAGCGCTTAACAACCCCTTCTGTAAGGAAATTTTTTCCTGATATTCAACCTAAATATCTCCTGGTGCAATTGAGTCCATTTCCCCTTGTCCTGTCACCTGTCAACAGTGAGAAGAGACCAGTCCCGCTCTCGCTGTAATCACCTTTCAGGTATTTGAAGAGAGCAATATGGTCTCCCCTCATACTCCTCTTCCCCAGACTAACCAACCCCAGGTCCTTCAGTCACTCCTCATAGGTCATATTCTCCAAGCCCTTCACCTTCAGCCTTGTTGCCCTTCTTTGGACCTGCTCCAACAGCTCAATATCCTTACTGTATTGAGGTATTGAACATACTCAAGGTGGGGCCTCATCAGTGCTGAGTACACAGGGGGGATTACTTCCCTAGTCCTGTTCACCACACCATTTCTGATACAAGCTAGGATGCTGTTGGCCTTCTTGGCCACCTGGGCATGCTGTTGGCTCATAGTCAGAAGACTGCCCATCAGGTCCCACCAAGGCCCCTTCCTATCAGGAGGTTTCCAGACACTCCTACTCTGGCCTATAGGGTTCCCTGGGGTTGTTGTAGCCAAAATGCAGGACCTGACACTTAGCCCCATTGAAACTCATACAGTTTGCCCTGGACCATCAATTCAGTCTATCCAGGTCCCTCTGTAGTGCCTTTCTACCTTCGGGCAGATCAACGCTCCCTTCCAACTTGAAATATAATTCATAATAACAGGTATTGAGTATTGTTTAGGATGTCACCCTAATTTTAATTAAATTCTTATTATTTTTTCTTATGCTTTCAGAAGCAAAATAGAAAAGAAAATACTGGAAACACAGTGATTGCTCTGAACCTAAAATATTGTTCATCTTTGTATCACATCCGTCCTTTAAGAAGTACTATCACTGTAGTAGAGTTTTCAGATTTCCTCTAACTATTGTCTTTTATACAATATGTTTTACGTATTAAAGGTAAACAAAGGTAAATTTGGATATGAAAGTACTTTTATGAAGCCTTGATTTCTCCTATCAGCAACTGAAGTCTAATGGATACCCTAGGACTTGCTGAAACTCTAATATAGTAGTTTAAAATATACAGAGAATCTCTTGTATTCATCTTCCACATCATTAACATTATGGCATGCAATGAGTCCAGCGATTTGCTTAAAAAAATCATTTGGGAAGAAAGATCTTTGAGTAGTTTCTGAAAAGCCTGCATTCTGAACACAAAGCCTTATACACTTGAACAGCTTCAGCTTTCGTTTGCAACATATAGAAATCTTAATAAACATGTGAATTTTAAATGAATTATAAAGCGATTTTAAAATCAATGTTAAATGTATGTCTGATTTTTCTCATCCAGCCCTGAGCATGTCCAAATCATTTGGTTTGAAAATGTATGTTCTCTATTCAGCTTCAGTAATTATTTTAGTAGTTGCAGCCTGCTATGTGGCCAGATTCAGCTTTCAAAATTAGGGCAATTGCTTGGGGCTGTGAATCATCCCTGGGCATTTGTGTAAGTCTGTCCAGCTGCTCTCATTTCATATGTGTGTTAGAGAGCAATCGCTAGGAAAAAGTTTCTTGCAGCAGCATCTTGCTTACCTAATACATCAGGATGCAAAGAAAAAGTTTGCTAAAATGTGTGCAACTCCAGTACACCTGAACACTGTACTCCTAACATGCTACAGCAGCCTGCTCTCTCTTTTAGTTTTAAGCTTCTTATTGCTTTAAAACTCATCTAGCTTTTCACCATAAAACCAAACAAAACTGAACAACAACAAAAAAATACACTAGCATCTGTTCTGTTTTCTTTTTCCAACTAAGGAAATCTGTGCTTTACCTCAGATGGACACGAAAATAATATTTACTTTGTGACTGTCATATGGTGTCATATGGTAATTTCTAGAAAAAAAGGGTAAATATTTAGTCAATATCCACTGCCGTCCCTATTCACCATGTTAACATGGGGTTGTAAGTTACCTAAGATAAAATATCTTCCTAAAGTCAATACTGTTCTGTCATAAGGGATTTGTAGTAGATGAAGCCTGCTACAACAGCTTTGTGTACATTCTCATTTCCCAGTAGGCAACGGGATTAATAGGTACAATTGAGGAAACAAAGGAAACGAGTATGTGTTTGCCTGGATGCACATCTGAAGTGTTGATTTTCATTTTTGCACAAAGAGGAAAATGGAACAAACATGATCATCAGAGTTGTACATCTGCAATATGTGTCAGTACTGTTGTAACTCAGAGATAGTTCAGTTTCTAGGGTATGCTGAGTGCACTCTTAGAGAAAAGAAAAGCCACATACCTCTTAAGCAGAGGCCCTCCAACACAAACCAGAAAGACTAATGACATCCACACAGTATCAACAAGAAATTGGCAAAATTTCCTTGATGTCTTTACTCCTCATAATACTCCTCAAATGAAATAAATAAACTCATACACGTGTGAACTCATTCTGGATAGTATGAAAGCATGTGATCTGCTGGAGTGAACTCAGTCATCACATAGGATGTCTTCTTTTTTTATAAACCATACAGTGAAAGTGTAGAATGAAAACCAATCTTACAGTGGGGTAAGGATCCTAGACCAGATCTTCAGAGAAACATGCCTACATTTGCCACTATCTCAGGTAATCACACACAGCTGAGAATAAACTGAGAAGGAAAAACAAACAAACAAAAAAACACACTTGGGTGCAGGGTAGTAAAGGAAGAACAAAAAGAATATAGAAGACTTGAGAAATAGGGTACAAATGTTTGATGTGTGAAATACAGAGGAAAGTTACATTTAATTGGTATATCTCATACTGATCTATCTGATCTTGCTGATCTTCTAATTTTGAGTAGTGGTCACTTTTCTTAGAAAGATGCCTTATTCTATGAATGACTGCATGAACTAGATTCTATTCTGTGAGAAACTACATTGTATATTTTGAATTGCACAGCTTTATATGTTTTAAAGATAGTATAGATGGTAACTGTAGTAAATGTATTTATCATGTGAATGATAATGGCATCAACTGAAGTAATCAAGTACATTCAGGCTGAACAGTGTCCTGATTTTTATATCACTCGCTCATTCTTATGTATTTATTGAGGAGATAAGGAGATAATGAGGTACAGTAAAGTATATATGTCTGGAACACTTCCTGTTTGTTATGGTTTTGTAATTTCTTTGGTTTGCGTTGCTATTCCACATCAGAACATCATGCAGGATAATGGGAGTTAAGGAGAGAGTTTTTTTTTTCTTTCCTATGGACTGCCTTAATTGGGCATGGGGGGAGAGGGGTGGCCGGAAAAGGGGAGGAGTCTTCGCTGCGCGATTCCCTGCGAGTAGACAGCGTGGTTGTAGCCTTCCCGCCTCCCACAGCCCGCCGGTGAGGTTTAACTCTGTTTTTCTCCTTGTTGAAACTCTCTGTTGTTGTTTAGTATCATTAGGTTCATTAAACTGCCGTTCGTTCTCAGACCGTTCCTTTCTTTTCATTCCTTCCCTCCTAGACCCATTCGCCGTTTTTTTTTTCTTTCCCCTCTCTCGGAGCGCACGTGGCCAGGCCGCGCCGCTAGAGAAGGGAGGCGCTTCGTGCCTTTTCTCCCCGGGTTTTGTCCCCGCTGTCACGGAGTGAGCTCAGAGAGCACCCCGTGACACTGTTAGTATCAGTTTTTATCATCTCTCATTTCTTTGCCCATATTATTATGTTTTCCAGTTGACTATTCCCCATACATTCTCAAAGTGTTAGGAAGTAGTACCTTAATCTACCAGAGCTGATCACAAAGTACTGAGTTAAGCCTTCCAACTACCCAGCTTTTATTTTACTATAGTTTCTTGTAGTAATGTATTCTGCACCTGTGTCCAAATAATAGAATCATAGAAAAAAATAGGTATGAAAAGACTTTTGATATCATTAAGTCCAATCATTTACCTGCTATGAGTCTACTGCTAAACCACATCTGGAAGTTCCACATTCACACCCCTTTTTAATACCTCCAGGGATGGTGCAAGCCTGGGCAGCCTGTTCTAATGCCTAAGCACCATTTGTGTGAATAATTTGTTCCTGATAACTATTTCACACCTCCCCTGTGTAACTTGATGTTGGTGTCTCACGTGCTAGCACTTCTAACCTGAGAAAAGAGACTGACACCCAGCTCTCTACAGCCTTCTTTTAGGAGTTATAGTAAGCAATGAGGTATCCCCTCAGACTTCCTAGTACTAGTGGCCATATTATTTATATTACAGACCAGGTTGCCATTGGCTTTCTTGGCCACCACAGTACACTGCTGGTTAATGTTCATCCTGCGGTCAACGGCACCTTCATATCCTTTTCTGCTGGGCAGCTATCTAGCCGCCCTTCCCCAAATCTCTTCTGAAAAGGGTTGTTATGACCCAGGTGCAACACCCAGTATTTAGCCTTCTTGAATGACTTGTGATTGGATCCAGCTCACTCAGACCCCAATTGAGAGCCTTCTTAACCTCAGGCAGATCAGCATTCTCACACAACTTGATGTCATCTGCACAATCCCCTCATCAAATCAGTGATAAAGATGTCAAACATTGAGTTGATGCCAAGTACTGAGCCTTGGAGAGCTTGTGACCAGCCAGCTACCAGTCCGCAATGAGCCTCTGGGCACAGCCATCCAGCCAATTTTTACCCAGTGAACTATACATCCATTCAGTCAGCCATTTTCTCCAGAAGAATGCTGTGTCAGAGTATCAAATGATTTTCTATGGTTCAGATAATCAATATGCACAAACTTTCCTCCATCCACTAGGTGAGTCAGCTTTTCTTAGAAGATCAGGTTAGTGATATAGGAATTGACATTTATTGTACAATCAAAGAAAAATAATATAATTGAAAAGTATAATAAAAAATAGATGTATAGTCAAGGTGTGAAAATAAACCAACAAAGAGTTAGGCACAAGGGGAACAAAGAGAAAATAGGCGGAACGTTTATCCATGCAGAGGGCTCACTGCAAAGGGCTCCAAAGGAGTGGATCTCTCAGAAGAGATCCTTCCACCCTGGCAGTCAGCACTTAAATGGGTCTGGAGAGGTGGAGCCTGGCTCCACCCCTTCCTGCAGCACAGGTGAATTGCTTTCACCTGTGCTCCCAGGGCTGACATACTGCTTGCCTCAGATAACTAATCAAAGGTTCAGGCTGTGATTCAGCAGCTCCCATACACTCCACCCCTTCACAGCGTAAACCAAATGATAGGTTGACTATAGGGTAAGCTTTCCCTACTGTAGAAATCCATTATATCGCGACGCTTATACAATTTCTGTCGCGACGCACGTTGGTACAATTCAAGACAAGTGATGCTTGGTGAATCGTTGATCTTCTTTTATGGGCCAGTGCTGGATGATGTTACTGGAGGCATGCGGTCATGAGGTGCAGGTCCGTCCTACATTTCATCAGTCCCATGTAGACCATCGTCAGGTGTTACATATGATCAGATTGTAATACTGGAATGTCTTGTTAGTATTATGTTCCTTCCAGTGATCCTGAAGGTTCAAAGACTCACGGGAAGTAATACAGATGTTTCAGAGGTACCAGTAGGGGTAGGTCCGCTCTCCAGGGCAAGATACAGGCCGTGTTTCTATCTTGGGTCAACACTTCCGCTAGTATCGGGGCACGTCCCGGCCGCCTGTACCACACTTTTTGACCAGTTATCTGCGGCTGCATAACTATATCAGGCACCAGAGGAGGTGTCCTGATCTGCCATAGGGACATGATGGGGGTCCCTTTAGCAATGAAGATCGGAGTGTTGACCACAATGTCAGTAGGCCATGTACCTATTACTGGAGGGACTACTGAGCCTCCCACCTCCAGCAGTCTCCCCCAAGGTGCAAGAAGGCCACACCACTTTGGTCCTACCTGCACCTTCAAAGGCCATTTTATCCTATGAGTACCTGGTTCTAAGTTCTCAGGGGTCAGAAGATTATTTTCATTACCAATCTGGGGTTTTATCTGATGATCAGTGCCCGTAATTTGGATCCTAAGCGGGGTGGCCCATGTGGTCTGCAACATTCTCAAGGCACTGGGTCTGCCATCTCGAGGTCTTTCATTCAAGTCCCGCAGAGTTTCATAGAGTCTTTCTGTCCATCCTTGCAGGGACTGGGAGTCTGTCTTCAGGGCGGCCTTAAGAATACCATTATAACGTTCAATGAGGCCAGCCCCCGTTGGATTATATGGCAGGTGGAATCGCCATTCAATGTTATTTTCTTCTGCCCAGTGCTGTATCATTGCACCAGTGAAATGAGTTCCTTGGTCGCTCCCGATGACTTGAGGTGTCCCATAGGCAGACATCAGTTTAGTGAGTGCCTTGATGGTATATGCCTGGTTTGCTTTCGGTACCAGATAAGCCTGTAGAAGCCCACTTGCAGTATCAACACAGGTCAGGGCATATCTCGCCCCCGCAGATCGAGGAAGGGGTCCAATATAATCGACCTGCCATTGCTGGAGAGGATTGTGTCCTCTGGCAAGATGGGCTGTCATTTTGGGCAACGATCTCGGTCTCATCTTAGAGCAAGCGTCGCAATCTTGGCATGCCTGGACAATGTCAGGTAGTTGTATGGGTAGTCCCCATGCTTTAGCAGCTGCCCACATTGTCTTTTGTCCTGCATGCCGTAGTTTCTGATGTAACCAACGGGCGATGTTCTCAGATGGTGAATTCTCAATCCATCTAACTCGAGCCAGTATGTCAGCCTCATCGTTTCCCGGTGACTGTAGGGGCTGATGACCAGAAACATGGTAGACACATACAGTCCTGTGTTTAACTGTGTTCCATATGTCTAACCACATGTCTTTGCCCCAGATTGGTCGGGCGTGGATAGTCCATTCCTGGGTGGCCCACTGTGCAATCCAAAGAGTGAGCCCCCGGTACACAGCCCAACTATCTGTGCAGATGTTCAAAACACCATCACCAGGTTCTTTGGTTATAACCATCCACACAGCTCGTAATTCTGCCCATTGGCTGCTTTGACCATCCCCCTTGTCAAACCGGACTGTCTCGGTTGAAGGATGGTATGCTATTGCTCTCCACTTGCTTGGGTTACCCTTGCTGGACCCATCTGTGTACCAGGCATCTTCAGGGATAGGACATTTCCCCTCCTGAACGGGACTCTTCTCTGGTGGAGCGACCAGTGTTTCTCTTGGTGCATCACTATGATAGGTCACTGGGCCTAGGATCTTCTGAAGTTCTTCTTTCAAAGGTGATGAAGACAGACTGCTCCTTTGGCTGAGGTAAGCGACCCATTGTGCCACTGTTTGTGCTTTGGCCACCCCTGTCTTAGGAAGGTGGGCTAGATCTTTCACCCACCCCTGGATTGGCAGAGTTGTTTTAACTATGACTTCAGCTGTTTGCGTTATTGGCTCTACTGCCTGTAATGCTGAATAGGCAACTGTTTTTCAATCATGCTGTATCTTTCTTCTGCTCCATGCCAAACCTGAGACCAGAACCCAATGGGGGTCCGAACAGAACTCTGGCGTTGCCACAGGCCCCAGCCAAAGCCATCTTGAGTAACATGAACATCCAACTCGGCTGGGAGGGTAGGATCAAATATACCCAACGCCTGGGCTTGTTTAACTGCCAGTTTTGCCTGTTGAAAAGAGTCCTGTTCTGTTTTCCCCCAATCCCATAGCTGCCCCTTTTTTGTGAGTCTGTACAGTGGCCTCAGCAGCTGCGCTAGGTGAGGTATAAAGGAATGCCAATAACCCAATATACCCAGAAACTCTTGCAGCTGCTTCGATGTTGTAGGGACTGGGAACGCCTGAACTTTATCTATAACAGAACTGGGTAGTACTTTGGTCTTTCCTGACCAAACCACCCCCAGGAATTTTACGGACAGGCCCAGACCTTGCACCTTTTGGGGATTTATAGCCCATCCCCTCTGTTGTAAATAGGCAGTTAATGAATCTGCCACCTGCCCTACTGCCTCCAGTGAGTCACAGAATCACAGAATCACAGAATCACAGAATCACAGAATCACAGAATCACAGAATGATCCGGGTTGGAAGGGACCTCAAGGATCATGTAGTTCCAACCCCCCTGCCTAGCAGGGCCACCAAACATACACCTTTACTAGATCAGGTTGCCCAGAGCCCTGTCCAACCTGGTCTTGAACACCTCCAAGGACGGGGCATCCACAACCTCCCTGGGCAGCCTATTCCAGGACCCAACCACTCTCCTAGTAAAGAACTTCCCCCTAACATCCAACCTAAATCTTCCCTCTCTTAACTTAAAACCATTTCCCCTAGTCCTGCTATTATCAGCCCTTTTGAAGAGTTTACACCCCTCCTGGGAGTAAGTTCCCTTCAGGTATTGAAAGGCTGCAATGAGGTCACCCCGCAACCTTCTCTTCTCCAGGCTGAACAAACCCAACTCCCTCAGCCTGTCCTCGTAGGGGAGGTGCTCCAGTCCCCTGAGGAGATCATCAATGTAATGATACAGATTAACATCATCTGGTTTTCTCCAATCTGCCAGATCATGCGCCACTAGATTATGACAATATGTTGGTGAGTGCATGTACCCCTGTGGCAGGACCTGAAAGGTCCACTGCCTGCCTCCTCACGTAAACGCAAATTGGTCTTGCAATTCCTCAGCAATTGGGATGCTATAAAAACACATTTGCTAAATCTAGGACACAATGATAGGTTTTTATCTCCCTACTCAATGTGTCCATTAGAGAGGCAATATTAGGTACGGCTGCATGAATAGGCGGCGTGACCTTATTTAATTCTCTGTAATCCACCGTCATTCTCCATGTGCCATCCGACTTTCGCACTGGCCATATGGGGGAGTTATATGGGCTATGTGCAGGTCTTATAATACCCACTTTTTCTAATTCCTGCACCGTTTTCGATATTTCTTCTTGCCCACCCGGGAGTCTGTATTGCCTTACATTAGTAATCCGTCGCGGTTTTGGCAGGCAAATAGGCCCATGTTTCGCATGGCCTCTCAATATCGCCTGCACCGCCCGGATACTGATGCATCTCTGTCGAAGTCTGAACTCCCCTACAGTTTTCTGGAGAGCCAGACCCCATAGAATATCTATGCCCAGTATGTATTCTTGAACTGGGGCAATACATACCTTATACTCCCAGGGTGGGAGGCGCCAAACCCCCAGTTTTAACCATGTTTGGGTGACAGGAATAGTTTGTCCCCCAAAACCACCAATCATCACCTTATCTCCATGAAATTTAGATGGGTCTCCATAGATAATCGATGTTTCCGCCCCTGCGTCTACCAGTGCCATAACTCTTCGTATGTTTTTCCGGGACCAGTAAATTGTTAACTCTACATAGGGCCTCCGGTCCCGTCCAGAGGCCCTAGGGGGATTAACATCATCCATCACGCCATGAACTGCGCCAGGGATAATTCTTTTGCCTCTGATGTCTCAGGCATTGTAGCCCGAGACACCTGAGGTGGCTTTTTTTTTCCTATTGGGAACAATAAAGTCTTGTAAGTTCCACGTCTTCGTCGGCATTCTTTCTATGATTCTTACCCTTGGTTTTTTAGGGTGAGTTTGAAATTTTTGATTGTCCCTTAACTGTCTCCAGAGCTGGAGGAGGACATAATTAGGCTGGCGGTCAATTTTAGCGAATTGAACCCTAGCCCGGATTAAATCATTAAACATCTGCTTCCGAGAAACCCTTATGGGTCCCGATTGAGAAGCCCGAGTAGCCGGCATTTTGATTTTAGTTACCAGCAATACTTCGGCCTCTTCTAATAATCTAACATTGTGTTTTGAGCTTAGGCGTTCCGTCTCTCCTAAATCGGCTACTAACTGAGCAGCCTGGTGGACCGCTGCTTCCGAGGCTACTAGAGGGTTTAATATGGAAACCAAGGTTCCATATAAGTGAGCGGGAGCTTGCTGTAAGATTAGGTCCCTCATTCCCGCTGTGAATTTTACCACATCAGGTCCATCAAATGTATCTTCATGGATGGCTTCTCTAAGATCCAATTCTCACATATAGTTTTGATGGTCCTCCATGGAGGACCACATTCCTGAATTTACAGGGATATCCGTTTTGTTTGGCCACACCATACGGCTGGCCGCCATAAACCAAGCAATTATAGAGTGGTTCTCATCAGCGTGGTGACTACCCGCATAAAGCCTTTGTCGAAGAGCAGGGTGAGTGGTCATAGAGGCTAATTTAGCTACTTCTGGGCCACTTACTATGACACTTTCTGCCCCAGAGTCCCAAAGTCTCAACAGCCAGGCTGGTACACTTTCTCTGGATCTTTGTCGGAATTTTTGCACTAGATCCATTAATTCTGTTGCCGTGTACGGCCGGGGCGTCATGTGCAAATGAGTTTGGGTAGGGGGCCATTGATCTGGTGGCACCCCTGCCGGTCTATCTTGAACTTTCTTTTTTTTTTTTGAGTTAACACTAGACAGACTTCCAGTGGTTCTAGACAAATAGGAGCTTCAAGATCCGACTTGGATCTTTTATCTTCTTGATCAAGATGATCTATTGGTTCAGAAACCTGATCATTAGTTATTGTAATATTGCGAACGTGGCCTATGGGGAGTAGGGTTGAGTTTTTCCCTGTTAACAGGCTAAGTTCCTGTTCTAATTTTTCAATACGGTCCTTAAGTTGGTTCTCACTTATTAAGGTGTTATTATTCATTTGAGAAGTATTTAGAGCCTTTAGCAGAGGCCATGCTACTATAGAGGCAGCTAGTTGCCTTTCTTTTGTAATTAATATATCTTTGCTGAGTCCTTGAAAGTACTCAGGTAAGCGATGTGGGGAGATGTGTCCCATATCCCTTAAGGGACCCCATTTTTCAATGACACTCGCTAATTCATAATAGGGAGATCCCACAATCCTGGGATCAGTCCCGGTATCACTTTATCTAAGGGGAGAGTGTTCTCCCCCTTGATCCATTTACAAAAACTCCAGAGGAAAGACGTGATATAAATTTAGATGTATTTAGCTAGCCTGCCTGGCTCGCCAAGTGTGCAATCAAGGAAAAATAATATAATTGAAAAATACAATCAAGAATAGATGTATAGTCAAGGTGTGGAAATAAACCAACAAAAGAGTTAGGCACAAGGGTAACAAAGAGAAAATAGGTGGAACGTTTACCCATGCAGAGGGCTCACTGCAAAGGGCTCCAAAGGAGTGGATCTCTCAGAAGAGATCCTTCCTCCCTGGCAGTCAGCACTTAAATGGGTCTGGAGAGGTGGAGCCTGGCTCCACCCCTTCCTGCAGCACAGGTGAATTGCTTTCACCTGTGCTCCCAGGGCTGACATACTGCTTGCCTCAGATAACTAATCAAAGGTTCAGGCTGTGATTCAGCAGCTCCCATACATTCATGAACCCATGCTGGCTTGGTTTCATCACCTGGTTGTCCTGTACATGCTATGTGATGACGCTTAGGATGACTCCATGACTGTCTCTGGCACTGAAGTCAGATTGATAGGCTTGTCGTTCCCTGAATGCTCTTTTTGTCTTTTAAGTAGGTGGGCATTTGCACATTCACCAATCTCTAATCAACTGGGAACCCCCTAGTTAGACAGGACTACTGGTAAATTATTGAAAGTGACTTGGCAAGTGCTTCCACCAGCTTCAGCATGCTTTGTTGAATCCTGTCCTGCCCTATCGATCTGTGGGTATTCAAGTGGTGTAGTAGATCTCTAGAGATTTCTCTTTGGATCATAAGGTACTTATTCTGTTCTCTGCCTCTGCCTGAGAATAGGTAGTTCTGCTAATAAAGTCTGAGGCAAAGAAGACAAAGAAAGTACTAAATGTACCTCAGGCTTTTCCTCATCTCTAGTCTCTATGTCTTTCCCCTTCCATCCAGGAAAGAATGGAAATTCTCCTTGGATATCTTTTTGTTTATGTACTTAGAAAAACATTTTTTATTCTCTTTTAATATGATATTCAAATTGTGCTCTAGCTAGGTTTTGGTCTTTCTAATTTCCTCTGCTTAACTTCATGACATCATTTTAACCCTCCTAAGTTGCCTTTCCCTTCTTCCAAGGGTTATAAATTCTCCTTTTCTTCCTGGGTTCCTGGAGAATCTCTGTTCAGCCAGGCTGTTCTTTGTCCTCACTGACTTGCCTTTTGACACATAAGAATAGCCTGTTCCTATGCCTCAAGATTTCATTCTTGAATACTGTCTAGCTGTCTCGCTCCAATTTACAGGAGGGAGGAGAGGTTCTTTGAAATATGTATACCCGGCGTGAGATTAAGAAGCAACGGTTCAAATGTTGTTCCGACCAGTTTATTACAAGTCCTAGCCGTTTTAGGGAAATTGGGAAGGGAAGGTGAGCGATAGGAAAGATAGGAAATATAAGCAAGGAGTCTCTGTAGAGAGCAAAAGGGATAGTCACCACCGTGGATCCAGCGAGGTACATGGCAGGTCTGTTGATCTCAGGAACTCGTCAGATCACCACGGGGGATGGGAGAAAGCCAGGGAGTTCCGCAGCAAGCAGGCCTTGCTGGTTCTTTCGAAGAGGTTTTCCCCTCAGGGAATTCTCCGTCAAAGGTGTCTTTGGGAGTTTGTCTCCAAAGTCCCTAGTTTAGTGAGGGCCTTTTATCCCCCATTTCTGTGGGTTTTTTTCTTCTTCTTTTCTCTCAGTCTAGGTGTGACACACCTGGCCCGACAGATAAGCCAGCAGGAAGGGGTGCCTTCGTTGCCATGCACAAGCATTATCGCCTTTTGCAGTGGTCAGCTCCTTCAAGCAACGTCCCTGAAAAAGACTGCTTGTCCTGCTTCTGCTTATCTTTGCAATCATAAGCAGAGGTGCAGTGTCACGGTGACATGCACCATTCACCCTCCTAGATGGTTTGCAGTTGTCGGTTAGAGTCTTATCACCAGAATGCCTCACGAAGCAAGCTTTGAGACAAAGAAGAAAAACAGTTTGTCTTTCACACCAGCCATCCTGTGCTCCTTTGCCTTTTAGAACTGCCTCCCAAGTGGCACTGTCAAGCATGTCCCTAAATATGTGAAAATCAGCCCTACAAAAATACTAAATGTCCATTCTTCTGATCATCCTACTTGCTTCCCCAGTGATTGAGAACTCTTATCTTCCTTGAGCCCACTGTGCCTGAGATGGCCTCCAGCTAGTACCTAGAATCACAGACTCACAGAATGGCTTGCATTGGAAGGGACCCAAGGATCATCAAGTTCCAAGTCCCCTGCCACAGGCAGGGCCACCAACTTCCGGAAGTGATACTGGACAGGTTGCCTAGGACTCCATCCAACCTTTTCTTCTTTTTTTCCAGTAGTGAAAATGAATAATTTAATGAGGCAAATTACCAAACAAGCATCAATTAAATTGCATTCTACAATACAAAAGAAAGTTCTCCCACATACATTTCAAGTTTTGCAGCTGAGCTGCAGCCTTCTGGGGACTGTGCCTGAGGCATGGAGCTGCCCAGGGTTCTCCAAGAAGTGCAATCACAAGCATCCACTGCTGCATGCCCTAGTTTGCAGCTCTGCTGGCACCATCAACATGGTTTTCTTACCCTTTTCTCGCCACAGGCAAAGAACCAAATTGGATAGCAGCAAGGTGAGTGCAAAGAGCAGGACAGGTGCTACTCACCTCTGCTCCCACCTCGTTGTGAGGAAAAAAAAGAAAAAAAAAGATAAAGATAAAAACAAAACATCAGCCAGAAGACCTTCTCTGTTAAAAACAACAGGTCAGCTGGGCCACCTTCCCTAATGAGTTTGCTTTCCACTTGTTTCAGGAAGTTATTCACACATTCTGTGAATCCACTAGTTTCACTAATTCTCTGCTATATTGTGTTACCAACAGGCCTTTCTTTTTGTCTGTGTCTTAGATATTTGATGCAAATAGAATGGTATCTGAGTACTTAGATATTCCTTTTTATACCAAAATTCTGGAACATAGTTAATAATACTGAGTATGGACCTTGATATTAATCTCACCATAATTCCTACTTGTGAAGGTGGATCTTTCTCGCACGTTTTTTTTTTTTTTTTTTTGCATACTTAACAAACCTTTCACACAAACAGAATAAGCATGTTTCAGCAAGAAACAAGTCCAAATGCAATCAACAAGTACAAGAAAGAAATTATTCTCATTGCTAGCATGAGTCTATTCATGCCTTCTTTTGAAATACATACACATTTTCTTGTATCTGTGAGAGAGGTGGTAAGGTCTGTATTTTATGTTCCAGGTTTGAGTCATACTTCATTATGAACATTCTTTTCATTACTTTGACTAGACGCATGCTAGTTTTTTTCCATCTCAATCACATCAACCAGTATGATTTTTTTTATGATTGTCACTGTTCCTTACTGTATGGGAACTGTTGATCACAGCCTGAACCTCTGATTGACCACTTGAGGCAAGCACTGAGTCAGCCACAGGAGCACAGCCAAAGGCAATTCACCTGTGCTACCAGAATGGATGGAGCCTGGCTCCACCTCTCTTAAACCCCATGTAAGGATTGACTGCCACTGAGGAAGGATCTCCCTGTGGAGATTGCTCCTTGTGGAATTTACTGCAAGCCTACCATACCAGTGAGCATTTTCATTTATTTTAATTATCTTTCTACTGTGATAATCTTACTAAGCCTAACTGCTACATGTTGACTGTACACTTAGCACCTTTATTTCGATATTTTATTTATATTATACAAATGTGCCTGGCAACTATACCACTCCTGTTCACATTCTTTATTAGGGCTAAGCACAAGTGTATACAAGCAGAGATCCACTGATTACAGGTTAATCTCCACAGATTATACTCAAAGATAGACAGTACTTCATTCAAACTTATTTTCCTGATTTCTGTAATAGTAATTATTTTTAAATGTAAAATTGATAACAACAACAAAAAAACTTGCATCAGAACAGTGCAGTAGCCTGAAGAGCAGGTGGAAAGGGACCGTTTTCTGTTAGAAAAAACTTAAGACGCCAGAACTCCAATATTATTTTATTACAAGTAAATTAAATTGTCCTAAGGAATTTCTGCATGCTGATCATTGGCAATGAGCTTGCTTATGGTGATAAACTTTTGGAGTGACAGTGACATACTGAAATTCTCCAAAATAAATAACTGCTGAGTTCTGTTCAAGAACTTCCACTGAGCAAGTGTCACAAAGTTTGGATGGCAACATCCTATTTGGGAGTGGAAGGCAGTTTCTATCATGAACCATTTTTGCTTTAATAGCATGCAATAGCTGATAGTTTGATGTACAAATGTATGAGAATGTTGTATGAATGTGCTTAGATTTAATGTGTTGTTTTAGGAGTACTTCAATCTAATTGTGAGTTTGATGTCACTGGTATTAGCTGGATTCCATGGAAGCAAAGGTGGTGTTGGTAAAAAACAAATAGCAGTACAACGTAGGCAGAATCTTGCAATTCTGGATGTATTTGGTAACTTGAGATACAGAATATGTTACAATGGAAGACTCTAAGTGTTAGAGTGAGCAGTGCTGCAGACTTCACTCTGCTTTCATGATCATCGTATGAATGTAGCTGCAGAAATTCATGTAATTTAAAAATAAATTAGTAAGTAAACCAAGAGCCTGAAATTGCCGTATCTGTACATGTTTAATGTTATACATCCATGCACATAGAGCCACATTATCAACCAATTAGTTTCTAGAAAACACAACAGCCTTTTAAAATCACCGTGATTTAGTTAATTAGTCCCTCAGCACATCCTGGGGAGTAAAGAAATTAACTAGCATTTACCCACACTGAAACCTGCATTATGTCTCTGTTTCTTTGATCACTTATTACAAGAGGAGTTAATTATATTGGGAATGTCATTTGACTGTTTAAAAACACTCACCTGCAGAGGCCAAGGTCATTACAGCTATTATCTAGATGCACAGATTGAACTAAACTCATTATGACTAGCTGGAGAAACACTGTCTTCTTGTTGGGTGCAGGGGGATGAGTGAAGTGAGCAGTCACACAGGTGAGCACACTGCTTCTACAAACTGTATTTGTTTGCTCTGTAGAGCAGATCTGTATATAGCCTTGCACTTGGCCTTATGTGAGCACACTCCTTTAATCTAGTCTTGGACAACATTTCTGTCCAGGAGCACCATAATAACAGTGTACTTCTGTAGCAAAGCAGTGTCAAGAAATGTCTCTGCTTTTCCGCAGACTCAGGAGCAGCAGCCTGTAACACGTAAGTAGATGTGGTACTGTAACATATTTTGTAAAGATATTTATGCAGAGTCCTCATCCAGAGCTTGAAGGCTGCTGAACTGTACTTCTGTAGGAAATATAGTCCCTTATCTATCTATCTGTTTTGTTCCTGAGTGCAGTTAATTGACTATACTTCGAATTTTATCTTCTGTGTCCTTTTCTTTTCTTGAATATTCTGTATCAGGCTTCAGCTATTATACCACAGGTTTGTCATCTTCAGAAACACTGCAAATTGTCAGCATTGGTCCTGATTCAATGTAGAATAAATCTGAAAGGACCTTGGGACATTGGGAACAATGGCAGGCCTTTGGGAGACTAGTGCCCTCAAACTGGGAAGAGTGTTAGCTGCCATAAGGCAGCTCAAAGAGTACAGGTTGTTACAGATTTCATGTCTATTCATATGTTGTCAATATGATTCTGGATATCTGTATAAAAATCAAGAACTAAAAGAGTTGAGTCCGTTGAGGCTCAAGCAGTCACCCAGTGCTGTCTCGATGTAGCTTTTCATCCTTAAATTAGCACACTTAATAAATATTATTTAGAAAAGACTTATTTACAAAAACATTATGGATGTATATTTTATATCTATCTATCTATCTATATATAAATATATATATATATATTTATATATATATATATATTTATATATAAATATAAATATATATATATTTATAAATATATATATATATATATTTTAAAATTAAGTCAGTTATTTAAATTCAAACAAGCATCATTGTGAGGCACTAGTTTAACTGGTCTTAAACTTTGAATTAAGTTACTAGATATCCTTATTAGCTTTGTATCTTGTAGTGATCTGGCTCATAAACCTTAGCAGGAAACAATCATAACATATATAAAATTTCAATCTTCGTATTGAAATTAAAAATAAATGAAAGTTCTGG
>JAPSGF010000061.1:99048-116752 GCA_035772895.1 Perdix hodgsoniae | reverse complement strand
TGAGCCAAGTATTACAACCATTATTGATCGATCTTTAAAACTGAGTGAAATTCGGGATCTAAGAAAGGATTTCACACGCCAACCAAGAGAACATATGGTCACTTGGTTGCTACGATGTTGGGACAATGGAGCCAGCAGTGTGTGGCTCGATGGCAATGAAGCTCGCCAACTGGGTGGCATTTCCAGAGACTCACGTGTGGACAGAGGTATTGGCACATGCCAAAATCGGTCCTTCACCCTCTGGAAACGGATGGTGATAGCGGTAAAAGATAGATTCCCCTTCAAACGGGACTTGGAGCCTGAGAGAAAGAAATGGACTAATATAGAAAAAGGTATCCAATTTTTGAGAGAAAGTTCCCTAGTGGGAATGCTATACAGCTCCCACTTCAACCGTAATGACCCAAACCAATTACATGATCCTGAGACAGTCCGTGTTCCACGACAAATGTGGCGTGATTTTACAAGGGCTGCTCCAGAAAAGCATGCCAGTGCACTTGCATTAATATATGGCAAAGGGGAAAGGAAACCCCTTGTGAGTGAACTAATTGATAGACTTCAGGAACTTGAATTATTTATAAACGCTACAGAAGTTAAGCTGGATAGTCCAGCCATTGACAAAATAGTGGAAAGGTTAGATGAAAAGCTGGATAATTTAGCCATTGACAAAATAGTGGAAAGGTTAGATAAAATGGAGGATAAATTGGATAACGTGTCCGATAAAAATGATCACCTATCGAGTTCCTCCCGACCCATATCATCGAAAGTCTCAACCATAAGAAAGAGACGCCCTCATGTTCAAGCAAATGACAACAATAAGACCATGCGTTTTCTTTTGTTGCACTTCTTGAGTAATCATGGGGAAGATATGAGGAAGTGGCATAATTCACCCATTTCTGCACTTCAGGCACGAATGAAAGAATTACAACGCAAAACAACTACCAAGGTGAACTCTTCCAAAAGGGGGAAAGTTCCAGTTGCTGCAAGCCACCGAGGTAACCAATAGAGGGGCCCTGCCCCCAGCCAGGGGGGGGAAAGGGACAAGAGAGTATACTGGACTGTGTGGATTAGATGGCCTGGCACATCTCAACCGCAGAAATATAAAGCCTTGGTGGACACTGGTGCACAATGCACCCTAATGCCCTCAAGCCATCAAGGGACACAACCAATACATATCCATGGAGTGACTGGGGGTTCCCAGGAATTGACTATGTTGGAGGCTGAAATAAGCCTCACTGGTAAAGACTGGCAAAGACACCCTATTGTGACTGGTCCAGAGGCTCCATGTATATTGGGTATCGACTACCTTAGGATGGGATATTTTAAAGATCCCAAGGGATATCGATGGGCCTTTGGGATAGCTGCTGTTAACACAAACAGTGTTAAGCAGCTGTCAGCTTTACCTGGTCTGTCAGATGATCCTTCTGCTGTGGGGTTCCTCAAGGTAAAAAACCAAGAGGTACCAATTGCCACCAAAGTGGTCCACAGACGGCAGTACCGCACCAAGAGGGACTCATTGCTTCCCATTCACAAGCTAATTCGCCAATTAGAGAATCAGGGAGTGATTAGCAAAACTCACTCGCCTTTTAACAGCCCTATATGGCCAGTTTGTAAAAGCAGTGAAGAATGGAGGCTGACGGTGGATTACCGTGGCCTAAATGAAGTCACACCCCCATTGAGTGCTGCTGTACCAGACATGCTAGAACTCCAGTATGAACTGGAGTCAAAAGAAGCTAGGTGGTATGCCACCATTGACATTGCTAATGCCTTCTTTTCCATCCCATTGGCTGCGAAATGTCGGCCACAGTTTGCTTTTACCTGGAGAGGTGTTCAGTATACCTGGAACCGTCTACCCCAAGGGTGGAAGCACAGCCCAACCATTTGCCATGGGTTGATCCAAGCTGTCTTGGAACAGAATAATGCTCCTGAGCACCTGCAATATATTGATGATATTGTGGTGTGGGGCCATACAGCAGCAGAGGTTTTCAAGACAGGAAAACAGATAATCCAAATTCTTTTGAAAGCTGGTTTTGCCATTAAGCGCAGCAAGGTGAAGGGGCCTGCCCAAGAAATCCAGTTCTTAGGTATAAAATGGCAAGATGGGCGTCGTCACATCCCAACAGATGTGATTGACAAAATCACAGCTATGTCTCCGCCCACCAATAAGACAGAGACCCAATCTTTTTTGGGAGTAGTGGGCTTTTGGAGAATGCATGTCCCAAACTACAGCCACATAGTGAGCCCCCTCTATCAGGTAACACGGAAGAAGAATGATTTCTCATGGGGTCCTGAGCAGCAGCAGGCTTTTGAGCAGATAAAACAAGAGAGAGCCCGTGCCGTGGCCTTGGGGCCAGTACGGACGGGGCAGGATGTGAAAAACATCCTCTACACTGCTGCTGGAGAGAAAGGTCCCACCTGGAGTTTGTGGCAAAGAGCCTCAGGAGAGACCCGAGGCCGACCCCTGGGATTTTGGAGTCGAGCATATAAAGGGTCTGAGGAGCACTACACTCCAACTGAGAAGGAGATCTTAGCCATGTATGAGGGGGTTCGAGCTGCTTCTGAAGTAGTTGGGACAGAGGTTCAGCTTCTTCTAGCACCTCGCTTGCCAGTAATAAACTGGATGTTTAAAGGACAGGTTCCCTCCACCCATCATGCTACTGATGCCACTTGGAGTAAGTAGATTTCATTAATTACACAACGAGCTCGAATGGGAAAACTTAGCCGTCCTGGAATCCTAGAAGTGATCATGGACTGGCCAGAGAGTAAAAAACTTGAAACATCACCTACAGAAGAGGTATCACGTGCTAAAGAGGCACCACCATACAATGAGCTACCAGAAAATGAAAAGGAATTTGCCCTGTTCACAGACGGATCATGTCGTATTGTGGGGAAGCATCGCAGATGGAAAGCTGCTGTATGGAGCCCCACACGACAAGTTGCAGAGGCCACTGAAGGCAAAGGAGAATCAAGCCAATTCGCTGAGGTAAAGGCTGTTCAGCTGGCTTTAGATGTGGCTGAACGGGAGAAATGGCCAATGCTTCATCTTTATACGGATTCATGGATGGTGGCAAATGCCTTATGGGGGTGGTTGCAGCAGTGGGAAGATAATAACTGGCAACGAAGGGGTAAACCTATTTGGGCTGCTGAACTGTGGAAAGACATTGCTGCCCGAATAAGGAACATTGTTGTAAAAGTGCGCCATGTAGATGCACATGTGCCTAAAAGTAAGGCTACTGAAGAACATAAAAATAACCATCAGGTTGATCGAGCTTCCAAAATTGAGGTGGCTCAAATAGACTTGGACTGGCAGAACAAAAGTGAATTATTCCTAGCTCAGTGGGCCCATGAGACTTCAGGTCATCAAGGAAGAGATGCAACATATAAGTGGGCCAGAGACCGAGGGGTGGACTTAACCATGGACGCTATTGCTCAGGTTATTCATGACTGTGAAACATGCGCCATAATTAAACAAGCCAAGAGGATGAAACCTTTTTGGGGGGAAGGGCGATGGCAAAAGTATAAATATGGAGAGGCATGGCAGGTTGATTATATCACCTTGCCACGATCTCGCAGTGGTAAGCATTATGTACTTACCATGGTGGAAGCAACCACTGGGTGGCTCGAAACATACGCAGTACCCCATGCTACCGCCTGAAACACCATATTAGGTTTGGAGAAGCAAATCCTGTGGCGGCATGGCACTCCAGAAAGAATTGAATCAGATAATGGGACTCATTTCAAAAACTCTCTCGTAACCACTTGGGCCAAAAATCATGGCATTGAGTGGATTTACCATATTCCCTATCATGCACCAGCTTCTGGTAAGATTGAACGATTCAATGGGTTGTTGAAAACTATGTTGAAAGCAATGGGTGGCGGAACATACAAAAATTGGGAGAACCATTTAGCAGAAGCCACCTGGTTGGTCAACACCCGAGGATCTAGTAATCGTGATGGTCCTAACCAACACAGCTCCCTACATACCATGGAGGGAGATAAGGTTCCTGTAGTACACATAAAGAGCGTGTTGGGAAAAGCAGTTTGGGTCCTTCCAGCATCTGGAAAGGGCAAACCTCTCCGGGGTACTGTTTTTGCCGAGGGACCTGGGTGCACTTGGTGGGTGATGGACAAAAATGGGAATGTCCAGTGTGTACCACAAGGAAATTTGATGCTGGGGGAGTGCCGCCAATGATTGCTTGTATATATATAGGTAGAGTCTCAGAATTTTTGTTGTTGTTGTTGTTGTTGTTTGTTTGTTTTTTGTTTTTTGTTTTTTTTCTTGGACGAATGTCCAATTAGGTACAAGACTTAAGATAGAGTGGATTAATGTTTAGGAAACACTTTCTATATACCTTAATTAGGCATTCTGTAAGCAAGTTCTCCATCTGGGCTCTATATCGTGCACTGGCCATGCATGTGTAGAGCACACATGGAAAGAAGTATAAGTCAAAAGGAGATCTGCTGTGGTGGTTGAGAAAGGATGAGTGCACCTTGATGTGGGGGACGCCCTACTAGCGCTGCCTTTCTCCTCCACCGCTGATATGTTTTCCTTTTTTCTTTTTCTGACATTTTTCTTTTAGCCATTTCCTCGAAATTAATAAATAATAGTAAGTTAGGTTATAGTGTTTTGTTCTCAACCTAGGTAATTGTATAGAATAAACATAAATTGTTAAGAAAGTAAGGTTGCTGATTACTCACAACCATACATATGAATGTGTATGTGTGTATAAGCATAATGTAATGATGTAGAATAAGGGGTGGAAAAAAAAAAAAAAAAATTGTCGCAGGTTAAGCAAGATCTACCTGTGCCCGTGACATGATCTTTAACTTTCAGCATTATGTCCTGTATTAAAGTAGTCTCCAGCAAGGTAGCATTCATCTAAAAGGATCATATTACATGCGTATTACGAACACAGAAGACATGAATCAACCCAAACCCAGTTAAGATTTGCATTTCCCAAGTTCACCAAGAATATTTAAATGAAAGAGAAAGAAACTAATGCAAATCCAGTCAGTTAAATAAAATATTTAATTTGCCAGAAGAGTTTAAAGAAAAAAAAAAAAAAAAAAATTAATGTCTTCAAATTCCATTGGGATTTTCCCTGTAAACATACTTCCCCATCCTAGAATGTTTAAAGATGGCAATGAAGAAAATTTTAAACAAAGATTGCTTTCAGAAAAATCTAAGCCACCACTGTGATAAACCTTTTTGATAGACAGCCAATCCTCTTGAATGACTATTTTTGGCATTTCCTTTGGGTTGGTTGTTTTCCTTTTCCCCTGTGAATCTGTCATGATTAATCTCCCTCTGAGATTGCTTGCTACAGTAATCATGTTCCCTACATGACATTACAGTAATGCATAGAGTACTCAGATTCTTTCTCAACAATGCTGTCATTTTCTCATACAGCAAATATCCCATCATTTTTCGTGACAAACACACTTGTCCTTATAAAACTACCAAAGCCAGGCTATGTCTTTACATATCTTGAAATACAAAAGAAAACAAACAAATAAAACCATGAACCAATGAAAAGGAACATAAAAAATCAATTAAACAAGGATCTCTTCACCTAGTCTGCTGTCACAAACTTTCTTGACAGGTGAGAATTTTTGTTCTGCATCACAGTAACTATGTTCATTGTCTGAAAAAGTTCCTAATCATTCTGCTAAAATTTGAAGTACATATCCTAGTATTTCAGCAGGTCAGGGGAGGTGATCCTATCCCTTAGCTCTGTTCTGGTGAGGCCTGACCTGGATGACTGCATCCAGATGTGGAGTCCTCAGTCCAGAGAGACATGGACCGATTGGAGCATGTCCAGAGGAGGGCCACAGAAATTATCCAAGAGGTGGAACACCTCTCCTATGAGAGCAGGCTGAGAGAGCAAGGGTAGGTCAGCCTGGAGAAGGCTTCTGGGAGATCTGAGAGTAGTCCTTCAGTGACTAAAGGGGAACTGTAAGAAAGGGGACTGACTGTTTAGCAGGGTCTGCGGTGGTTGGACAGGAGGAAATGGTTTTAAAATTAAAGAGGGGATATTTCAACAGGAAATAAGGAAAGGTTTTTTATGAAAAGGGTGGTGAGGCACAGGAATAGGCTGCATAGAGATGTGGTGGAAGCCCATCCCTGGAGACATTCAAAGTCAGGATAGATGGAGAAGAAAGAAAAAAGAAAAATAAATTATTACAAAATGATCATAAACAAAAAACAGAGATGTTTAGAAATCTAAGCAGTGTAAATAAATCAAATATATATCAGCAATCCCTACAGTTTTGCAAGTACAATTTTTTCTTTATTTTTAAGAAGGAGTTAATCACATATTGATGTAGTCTTCAAGCACGTCTGACTCCACAGAGAAAGCACTAAACTATCACACCAGATTTGAATTAAGTTTGTTTACTGGTTTGTAATGACTAAGTCTGTGTGAGATTTTGCCTTGTGTTAGTGTGTGGGCATTAATGTGTGGGCACATGTCCTCAGAGGACACTGAGTACCATGCAGCAATTTGCTCACTCCACCCAAAGTGGGGTGAGGGAGAAAATACAAAAGAAATGTTCAAGAACTTGTGGACTGAAATATGAACATTTTAATAAGACATGAAAAAAGAAAAGGAAAAAAGAAAAAATAAAGAACACAAACTATGAAAACCGAAAGAATAATCAAAGTAAGATATACACAGTGTAATTTCTCATTACCTTCCAACTGATGTACAGTCAGTCCTCTAACAGTGTTTACCCAGCCTGGCCACTCACCCTTTCGGCATTCATGTTGTACAGCATATTGCTTTGGCCAGTTTGGGACATTTGTCCTGGTTCTGTCCCCTCCTAGCTTGCCATTGCTGGCAGAGAAGATGGTAGAGAGGCTGAAATGTCTTTGCTTTAGTGTAGACACTACTCAGCAGCTGAAACATCAGCTGCTTTATTTGACCCTGGAGAACTGTGAAATGTAAGAACTAGAATCAAGGGTATAAAATCTGAAGTGTTAAAAAAAACACACACAGATTTACACTGTGTGTTATGAACTTGAAAAGGATGATAGATTTTGAAAAAATGACACCTATATTATTGGAGAATGTTAAAAGTAAATAGAGAAATAAACTTTTCATTTCATATGTTCCCTAAGTGTTCTGTGTATTCTAGAAAAAAAATGCAACATTTTTCCCAAAAGTCCATGACCATACCTTACAGGTTTATGGAAGTGCAAGGTCCTGCACTCATAGTGACAGTCCCAAACACAGATTCTGGTTGGGTGGAAAATGGCCTGAGAGCAGCCCTGAGGAGAAGGATTCGGGGATGTCACTTAATGAGAACTCAACATGGGCTGACACTGTGTGCTTGCCCAGAAGACCAACTATATCCTGTATTGCATCAAGAGAAGCATGACCAACAGGTCGAGGGAGGTGATTCTGCCCTTGCATTGAGACAGGACATGAAGCTTTTGGGGAAGTTCCAGAGGAGGGCCATGAAGATTTCAGAGGGCTGGAACACCTCCCCTACAAGGACAGAGTGAGAGAGCTGGGGCTTTTCAGTCTGGAGAAGAGAAGACTGAAGAGATCTTATAGTGACCTTTCAGTACCTGAAGGGGGCCTACAGGAAAGATGGGGAAGAACTTTTTTAAGGGCATGTAGTGACTGGACAAGGGGAAATGACTTTAAACTGGAAGAGGACATATTTAGACTAGATATTAGGAGGAAATTCTTTACTGTGAGAATGGTAATACACTGGAACAGATTGCCCAGGGAGTTTGTGAATGCCACCTCCCTAGAAGCATTCAAGGCCGGCTGGATGGGGCTTTGAGAAGGCAGGTCTTCTGGGTTGTGTCAGGGGGGTTGGAACAAGATATAGAGTGTTCCTTCCAACCTATTCTATATATCCCAATTCTATAATTCTGTGATTCTATGATTCTTTGTTATGGAGAATCTCCAAATCTGTAGTTTACTAGAACGTCAACACCCAAATACAACATTATTGGAAAGAAACTGGAAAATATGGAAACAATTTCATTCTTAATTGAATTGGGAATGAGCTTGGCCTCTGGCGTTCAGAAAAAAAAAGCGGAAGTTGCACGTACTTCAGTGTTTAATTTGGAAGTTAAAATACAAGAAGCTCAAACTGTTCCTATTCAAGCTTCTGCTTTGTGTTCTAAAACATCACTCTAGTAGCATTTCAAACTATAAAACGTATTTGTGTAGGAAATGGATGACTCATACTGTCTCTACAGAATGACTTAATTTTCTTTGGAACTTCAAATTCTAATTGCCACTGAATGCACTTTAAAAATCTCTTGCTGAAAATAGTCCTAATATGGAAGTTTATTTTCTAATTTACAAGATTCTGTAGAATTGCATTACTTTCAAGCTTTTAAGGAAACACAGACAACAGACGGAAGACATCATAACAGTAAAGGCAATACAGTTACAACAACTATCTTCCATTTAAAAATGCATTATCTCATATACTTGTATGGTGTACAATAGTATGCTTTCTGGATTGCAGTGTAATACAGATCTGTATTACACTGCAATCCAGATTTTTGTAAACTAGTTTATATGAGAAGTTTAGAATAGTGCTGTGTAGCCTAAATGACCCAAAGTTTTTAATAAGTTAACTTCTAAACATGCAGAGCTGTGGTTGAGAACACATGGAGGCCATGCAGAGAAGTTGCAGTATATTTTATTCAGGTCACATCTTTTTTGAACCTCCTCACAACACCTTGTTTACTCACAGTACATAAATCCCTCCTATTCCAGTTGGGTAACATATCATATATGCCTGTCCCAGATCATGTGCTGGACTATATTCATCAGGGGAAGAAAGAGCAGAACTCTGAACAAGCTGGTTTTATCAGGGTGTACAAGAAGTAAATACTTCACTTAAATAAATGTTTATTCTTTACCTGTTAATTGTTGACCAGGTGTGTTTTCAGCTAGTAAATTATTTCTGTGTAAGGACTTTGCACCTGTGACTGCTGAGGTACCTGTTAAACCACGCTGCCTGTATGTAACCTTAAAAACTAAGTGCAGGCTTCAAGATTTAGCACCTCTGATGTGACCTTCACAGCATAGGCAGTGCTTGCTAGGACACAAGGAACTATGCGTACTTCCTTTCTCTTCTTCTGTCTACCCACAGCAGGGAATATTGCAGCTGCTGCCCATGTCAGGGCAGTGCTGACCCCAGGTCTGCCCTCATCTGTCTGAACCTTTCTTTGTTTTTGGCTCAGAGCTTGCTTTCTGAGGCATTTCTTGCTATCCTACTTATTTAGGGGATGAGAGGTGGGTGTGGCAGTTGGCATCACTGTGTGAAAAATTTTACATCTGAGAACATTTCTTTGGAGCTGTTTGCCTTTGGAAGAGAGTGCTCAGGACTGTTTACTGGTGGAAGATCTGGCCTGTGACCAAATACTCCAGCTTGCTATGGAGATTGGCAAATTGTACCATTGTATGCTGAGAAAGCAAGATGCAAGTTGGCACCTCCATGCTTCCTCTTATCTGCTGGCAGAGCCCAGAAGATGGGAACAAAAGGAGTTCCTGCTGAGATCCGAAAGCCAGAAGCTGTCACTCCAAAAGGAGCTGACTTGACCATTTTGGAATTATAAATAAGTTCGTACTGCCATTGGAAAGGGTCGTTGCTATCGTCATCATCAACTGAACAACAGTGACCAATGACCCACTCCTCCTGAAGACCAACAACTGAATTACAAACCATGCTGGACTCCAGATGGTGCTTATCTCCCTCTTGCTTCCTACAAAGACCCTTGCTTTTATTTCCTATCTTTTCTATCACCCGTCTTCCATTCCCTATCTCCCTAAATGACTAGGATTTGTAATGAACTGGTCAGGCTAACATTTGACCTGTTCTGTCTTAATCTCAACATTGGATATACATGTATTTAAGGAATCTCCTTTCACTCCTATAAATTGGAGCAAGGCACCACCCACTCTCCCGTCCCTTCATACAACACTGCACATGTAGCAGCAGCTGCTTCTAGAGGAGGGGAAAAAGGACTTGGATGCTATTGACAGCTTTGCTTCTCCCCTCTGTGAACTATTTCCAGTATCCAGGAAGTGCTGTGGTGAATGCAGCTGTAGTGTGGTAAATGCAGACTGTCTGACTGCTCTTCCCAGGGAGAAGAGGGGCAGGAACAGAGTAGCCGGAGACACTACCGCTTCTTTTCCCTACTTTTTCAGCAATAAAAATCAGTGTTTGCATCCATCTGTCTTTAATGATATTTTTTCAGCTCTGTGATTTGGGCATACTTTAAGTACTACTGCATAATAGTTTTCCACATGAGGATAGAGTTACCTTATCCCTCTGATCATAGAATCATAGAATCACAGAATCATAGAATCATAGAATTACTCAGGTTGGAAGGGACCTCAAAGATCATCGAGTCCAACCGCAGCCTAACCATAGTACCCTAACTCTAACAACCCTCCGCTAAATCATGTCCCTGAGCACCACATCCAAACGGCTCTTAAGCACACCCAGGGATGGCGACTCAATCACCTCCCTGGGGAGCCTATTCCAGTGTCTAACAAACCTTTCTGTAAAGAAGTGCTTCCTAACATCCAACCTAAACTTGCCTTGGCGCAACTTGAAGCCATTTCCCCTTGTCTTGTCACCTGTCACCACTGAGGAGAGACCTATTCCACTCACTGTAAACACCTTTCAGGTACTGGAAGAGAGTGATAAGGTCTCCCCTCAGCATCCTCTTCCCCAGACTAAACAGCCCCAGCTCCCTCAGCCTCTCCTCATAGGGCTGATTTTCCAAGCCCTTCACTAGCCTCGTTGCCCTTCTCTGGACCTGCTCCAGCACCTCCATGTCCTTCTTGTACTGAGGTGCCCAAAGCTGAACACAGTACTCGAGGTGAGGCCTCACCAGTGCTGAGTACAGGGGCAGGATGACTTCCCTAGTCCTGCTCACCACACCGTTCCTGATACAAGCCAGGATGCCATTGGCCTTCTTGGCCACCTGGGCACACTGCAGGCTCATATTCAGCCGCCTGTCCATCAGTACACCAAGGTCCCCTTCCATCAGGCAGCTTTCCATCCACACCTCCCCAAGCCTGTAGGGTTGCCTGGGGTTGTTGTGACCAAAATGCAGAACCCAACACTTGACCCTATTGAAACTCATACCGTTAACCTTGGCTCATCGATCCAGTCTATCCAGGTCCCTCTGTAGTGCCCTTCTCCCCTCAGGCAGATCAACACTCCCTCCCAGCTTGGTGTTGTCTGCAAACTTACTGAGGGTGCACTCAGTCCCCTCATCAAGATCATCAATGAAGATATCACGGGACTTCTTAACTTATTGCAAACCTTGTTAGTAATTAATCAAAGAAAATGATCATCTGTTCTAGAGGAATGTCTTGTCAGTTTTTGTAAAGTGGCATTCAGCTTTGGCAATTAGAAAAGCAAAGACTATGTTTCTCACAATTACGTGCTGCTCAAATTCAGAATGTGGCTGCATGAAAACTCAGATTTGAGTTTGAAAAGAAACAGAGAGTCACTTTGCCAAATTTATCTTTGACAGCAAAAGAGGAAAGCAGAATTTCAGACTGTTTAATTTACAGAACAATTTTTTTAACTGTTGAGATTGAGTTCTGCTTACTCTGAGTTTCGTATCCTAATAGATTTTCTTACAGGGATAACTGTAATTATAATTATATGCATGTAATTATATACATATTTCACTTTTTTCTTTCCTTCTTTGTTTCTTCTTTCCTTCTTCATTTTCTTCCTAAATTTTACCACTGAAAACACACTAATCCATTTTCCCTCCACACTCAGCATCCACAGTCACACCACAGTCTGCCTGTAATCATGCCTTTTTCTGCATCTAAATATGCTCTTCCAGAGAAATAAATTTTATTCTCATTGTAAAAATAGGCTTTTCCAAGGCTTGTGGAAAGAAGGGACCTTACTGTAAGGTTATCATGGCTATGAGCTCATGCTCATCTGTCTCTTCTCACGTAGCAGGGAAAGAGGACTGACAGAGGCTTTTTCTTCTTTGGTGTCTGTTTCTCAGCTGAGGTGACCATATAGTCACTTTTTGCAGATTGTTTTCATAGGCACCTGCCTTCATAACAGGGAGAAGAGCTGTGTGCTGTTATTGAACATCCAACTGACGTCATCTACCTGGACTTGTGCAAAGCATTTGACACTGTCCCTTGTGACACGCTGTCAACAGTTTATGGGCTGATTTGGCCCTGTTCTGTCACTAGCAGGGAGGAGGGATACACAAATGCTCTCCTCTGGAAAGGGGAAAACAGGGGATAAAGGATAGAGAGATAGACCCCAAAACAAAACAGCAGTGATGATCTGAGGAGAAACAAACTAATTTACTAAATAAAATATTGGAATGCAAGATAACACACTATAATACAATATAATACAATATAATTAGAATTGGAGCTAATAAATCAAATATAATAAGAAAACTGAAGGCCTTACACTAATGCTGAGATGATATGTGCAGTTGGGTCGAGCAGCAGGGAGGAGAGCCTGGTCTAGTGACCTTGCCAGGGGCTTTATCTCCTCTCTGAATACAGAGTCCTCTGGGGCATGTAGTTCTTCTCTTCTGGGACCTAGAACTGGAGCATTACCTCTTTAATTCCCAGTGTACTACATGATGTTATGATGTGGAATACCAATAGCCAAAATAATAAAACCATGATATTCCACCCCTTATTCCACATCACTGCATCATGCTTAACATATACAAACAAAAAAACAATAATTAATAAGCACTGAACATACATACACACATGAATATATATATATACATTAAATTACTGACTGCACTCCCCCACCATCAAATTTCCTTGAGATATACCTTGAATATGTGGACCCAGGTCCCTGAGCAAAAACAATTCCACAAAGAGGTCTGCCCTTTCCAGAAACTGGAAGAACCCAATCTACTTTTCCCCACATGGTTTTTACTTGTACCACAGGGACCTTATCTCCCTCTACAGTATGTAGGGAGCTGGATTGAGTAGGACTATTTTGATTGACTGATCCTCTATTGTTGCCCAACCAGGTGGCTTTTTTCAAATGCTTCTCTCAGTGCATATATGTTTCTCCACCCATTGCTTTCAACCAGGTTTTCAGCAACCCGTTCAATCTTACCAGAGGCTGGTGCATGATAGAGGACCAAGATGACTGACAGCAGGAACTGAACCAAATAAGGATAGGAAGAATCACAGGCAAAGTCTCTTCTCAACGTCACTAAGCAAAAGCAGGAATATATTAGAGTGACTAGCACCTTGATGCTCTCTCCATTTCTGTCTAAAAATGAATGAAAATGATTTTCTTCTTCTTACAGAAAAAATATTTTTTATACCTTATCTGCTTTTTCTACTAAAATGAATAGAGTGGCAGCTTATATATGACAGACACTGTAATCCACAACTTTCATGGCACGGGGACAAAACAAAAAGGGTCCATTTTGGGCCATTTCTTAGTCTCTGAATGAGGCATAAGTACATCTGACTGAAAAACAAATGATCCTCTGTGCTTCAGTTCTATTATGACTTCACGGTAGGTCCATTATAGCTTACTATAAAAAGAAGCACTTGACCAAAGTAACCTACATGAAATCTCCCATTATTCTAGTTCATTTAAAGCCAAGTCTGCATATTTTACAAGAGGTATCCAGTTTCATGTTTTCAGAGATGTTTCACGTTCTGCACTTCTTCTGACTTCAACATAAGTTAAGTTGAACTTTACAAAATCACAAAATAGTACACGTTGGAAGGGATCTTTAGAGATTATTGGATCCATCACCCCTGCTAAAAGCAGGTTCCCTACAGCAGGTCATACAGGTGGGCATCCAGATTGGTCTTGAATATCTCCAGAGGAGGAGACAATATCTTTGGGCAGCCTGTTCCAATGCTTCATCATTCTGATAGTAAATAAGTCCTTCCTTGTGTTGGTATGGAACTGCCTGCATTTCAGTTTCTGACCATTGCCCTTTGTTCTGTTGCTGCATGCCACCAAAATGAGTCCACCTCCACTGACTTTTCTCTCATACTTCAGGCGTTTATGAACATAAATGAGATCCCCCATCAGCCTTCTCTTTTCCAGGCTGAACAGTCCCACGTCTCTCAGTATTTCCTTGCACAGGAGATACTCCAGGCTCCTAATTGTCACTCTGAATTAGATTCTTTCTAGGAGCTGATGAAGATGTGGAACAAGACATTATTTCCCCATGCGTGTACTGGTATACAGGCACTTCAAGGAAGCAGAGGTTGAAGACATCCCTAGAGGGATGCAAGATTTCCTGTAGGCATATCTTCATGTTTTTGAGGTGGCTAGTCTGGTTTTTGTCATTAGAGGCTGTTAAAGAACATTTGTTACTCTTATGGCTGTCCTAGCTCCTTTTCCACTTGATTGCAATGGCTTGAGCATTGCCATCATGGACCCTGCCCCCTACATCCTTCAATTTAAAGTGTGCCTCACTAGGTTAGCCAGCTTGTTGCCTCTTCTAAACAGGTGGAATCTGCTGCACCCTACAATATATTAATAGAAGATCCCATTATAGTAAAAATCAAAACTCTCAGAGTGGCACCAGCACTTTGGGTACAATTCTCTACATTAAATAAACATTTGAATTAATTGGAAAACATATATATGAGGTGAGTGAGATGCCAGTGACTTACAGGGTTCATAAGTATGTACACATAACTTTGAATGTTAAAAGGGAACAAACTGTAAGCAAAGAAAGAAAAAAACTCAGAGGCAAGCAAACTGTGTAATTCTGTGGTGCTGATGCGAACAAACTGATGGACAAATAACTATAAAGCAGTTATGTTCTGCAAATTGCTGCACTGACATAGCACAACCAGCGTAGTGGGATATGCCGTGTCAGTATCAGGGTAGTGCTTCGTGAATGACGATGTATATGACAAAAAAAAAAAGGAATAGTAGAATTTGTTTGAAATTTACACTAAATCCTCAATATTTCAATGTTTGAAATGCTTACAAAAGTGCCTATGTATTCAAGTTTGTTTGTTGATTCCTCTCTTTGCTGAGTATGAATTATGGTTTCGTACAAAAATTATCAATTTCATTTATCTGAACAACTTCTTAATTACAAGAGATGTTAAGCTGTGATACTCTTTTTTTTTTTTTTAATGTGCCATAGTAGAAAATTTTCTGAAAACATCAGGTAGAAAAGAAGTAGCAGAAGCACAAGCACCAAGTTGATATCTATCACTATTTAAAACTCAATAATAGAATATATACTAGCTTCCAGAGATCTTTTGCTATTTGATGGCCAAAATAAACACCACCTGATAAATTCTGTTTTATGTGTAAACAAAATTGCTTTGAACATATAGGTGCTTTGTCTCACCATAATAAAGGAAGAATAAATGTCAGATAAGACAATACTCTTCCACTCCTTAGGACTTTTTAGAACTCCAGTTTTATTGGTGCAGACTTTAAGGCATTAGCTAACATGTCTGACTCTATTTTGTTTTAGGGTATTTCCCCCCCCTTTTTTAGAAATAGTATGGTTAATATACTTAGGAAACAAACATACTACATATGGTTCCCAAACCATATTTTCATTTAAAACTTTATTTCCTATGTTTAAACCATTACAGGAAACATAGAAGCTTATAGGCACAAACAACTTAATATCCAGTTTCTGAATAAAATATTTGCTAATGAAATCACAGTGACTCATTTTCATGAAAACTACATAATTTAATACATCTCATATACATACAAAAGTCATGTGTTGTAAAGACTTATTTTGTCTGAACATCTAGATGCTAAAATCCCCTGCAGATCTTCCATTTTAAATGTCATATCTCTTCTGTATGTTTTAAATAGATTATTATACAAATATCACATCCCCAAAGAAAACAAACTTCTAATAAAGCTATGTATTTTCTTCATATTTTTTCATGAATTAGAGGGGAAAAAAAAAGCAAAAAAAAGATAAGTAATAACGCAACAAATGTATAATCTAGGAGTATAAACTAGAATAAAAATTCAAGGGTAAAAATATGTTCTTTTTTGAGTCTAAGTTCCATGAGCAGTATAGCTTCTCTATGGGCCCTGGTTGGATACATGTAAGTCTACAAAACAGTCTATTACCTATTATGTAACAGGAGAAGAATTAACTGGGAATTAGAGGAAATAGTCCTTAAGTGTAAAAACTGGCAACTACTTGCTGTATTTCCTACTTCTACGTACACTTTCTTCTTTCTATGAGGCACATTCAAAAAAAAGGCAAAATCCAAATTTCAGTTTGCAATGTACTTACAGTCATTACATTTTGAGTCTAATTCAGATCTGTATTCTACTTCCGCAAGATTCTTCATCATACAAATAATTCCTCCAGTTAAAGTAATAATTCTAAAAGGACTGTTTCTTTACATAGTCTTGTCTTGTTTCTACTTCTATAGTTATTCCATGCTGACCACTTAGGAGTGGACTGAGCACAGTGTCCTTAGACACCAGTCTGTTAATGTCAGTGGGAGATCTCTGTAACGCTAATCCCTGTGTATGACTCACCACTCCCGAGTGTGGTCATTCTTTTGACTTTCCAGTTCTGCTAGTGGATTCCAGTGCAGTAAAGATATGTATATTTGCTTACAAACAGAGTATATGTATAAACATGTAGAAAACATGTACTAAAGGTAGTTTTGCGTCCCTGATCTGAAACAGTGTTTGATCTACTGACACACTGAGAAGGAGAATATGCACTCAGCCACATAAGCTAAACCAAGCTTCTTTATATATTTTGGAAACTCAGAATCTGAAGAGGCAGTCTGAGCAAAGGCAGACAGCACTTGAGTGGGACTGGAGAGATCTGCTTTTCTTCCTGAGTCTGTCACTGCTGGGTAATTTATGAGCTCTTCTCTTTGTGTTTCAGATTCACCACCTGCAAGTTTAAGGTAATGATTCTGTCTTTTGTATAAAGTGCTTTGGAATTAATGGAGAATAAACACTGCTTAAGAGGGAAATTTATTGCTAAGAAAGAGCCTTAGCTTTTTTTCTTTCTTCACTTTTCTAATGAAATAAACACAAAAACTGTCTTCTTTGAAATCAGTAGGAGGTTTACACTTGATAATAATGCTTCCAGAACCTTTTCTGAGTGCACAACAGAAATTCTGCTCCTTTAGAGACAGCATAAACAGCAATTCTTGATCAAAGACATGTAACTATCACCCTACCTATGAAATGTCTACACTTTAGTAGGTAGAAGATAAACAGTAGCTTTGAGAGCAACAAGGTAGCAATTTACAATGTAAATACTGTATCTGAATAGCTCTAAGACATTCATAATGCAAGAGCATGCATATTAATAATACTAGTACTAGAAT
This sequence comes from Perdix hodgsoniae, assembly GCA_035772895.1. Taxonomy (NCBI): domain Eukaryota; kingdom Metazoa; phylum Chordata; class Aves; order Galliformes; family Phasianidae; genus Perdix; species Perdix hodgsoniae. The sequence goes on along the minus strand of JAPSGF010000061.1, from coordinate 99,422 downwards.
ACATTTTCCTATAGTATGATTTTGACACAGAAGTTTCCTAAAAATACGTTTTGTTTGTTTGTTCATTTGTTTTAATAGGTCAAAGAAGTTTGTGAAGTGCAAATTGTGTCCTCTAAGAAATGTATGTGCTTCTTTTATATTTGCTGTTATTTGCTATCAATGGGAAACAAACTTTAATCATTGCAATTAAAAAAAACCAAACAAACAAACAAAAAAACCAAACCAAAACAAAACAAAACAAAAAAGCTTAGAGAGATATCCAGCAAAATTCATAATTTGGACATTTATCCCCTTCAAAATGTTTTAAGAAGTATCCCATGACAAAGTAGTTGAACAATCTTCTTTCCCCTTCCCTTCCCTTCCCTTCCCTTCCC